>JAMALG010000100.1:0-57104 GCA_023628115.1 Naganishia sp. PT2105A-2 | reverse complement strand
CGCCTCGACTCACCCCTCCACTTGAACCACTCCCACGAAAGACTCATCACCTCCCCATCGGCATCATACGGACTCGGAATCTCGCTGTACCCCGGTCGAGCAGTAGGGTGACGCACGTACACGGCCGAACAGGTCTTGAAGTTGGGCTCGAGGTAGGCCGGGACGAAGAGGTGCGGAGCGGCGTAGGCCGGGAGGGTGAACCATGCGTTGGCGGTGTCTTGTTTGGGGGCGCTCGTCGGGGTGGTGGATTTCGCTGCGGTTGATTCGGAGGGCTCGGAGGAGGGTGCGGATTCCGCGGTTTCTGATGCCGCTGCTGTCTCTGTTTCCTCGGTCGACGGCTCGGCTTCAGGTTCTGCTGGCGGCAACGGTGTCGTTGCTTGCGGCTTGGCAAGCATGGGAATAGCGGAAGGATCGACGGAGAACATGTCTCCCGGGTTCAACCGAATGTTGGGGTTATTTTCCTGCCCCACGTATTCAGGCTGAGCACTTTTCCCTTTACGCGCACGCACAAGCGCCAGACTTACAATCCTCCCATTCAACGTCACCTTGCGATGCACGACCATCTGCCGCGCCTGCCACACGCTCGACGCCAAACACGCCCGGAAGACCAACACGTCCAGCCTGCGCTCCACCTCGCGATACAACATCGTCCCGATCGGCACGCGCCCGCTGCGTTCCTTTTCCTGCCGGTTCCGCTCCTCGACGATACGCGCGGAATCCCTCGTTCGCCCGGCAACGATCCCACCCGTTTCACGGGACGGCTTGACACCCGTCTTGCCGCCGCGTTTGCCCTCGGCGTGAATCGAGGGAAGCGCCTCGGGAAGATACCACCGTTCGAATTTCGTCTCCCCGATATGATCGCCGTGGTAACCCCTCGACAGCCGCTTCGAGCGCCATCGCTGCTGGAACAGCGTCATGGACGTTCGTGTGAAATTCGTCTCGCCGCGGAGCGGGCCGTCGGGGGATACGCGTTGCCAGATGTTGTATAGGTTTTCCGGCGCCCAGCTCTGTCGGGGATGTCAACGCGAGGAATCTCGCAAGGGGGAAGCGGGGACGTACCATCCGGGGCAGCGCCCTGTTCTTATCGAACAGGGGCCTGGCGAATGCTGGTCTGTATGGCATGCTGGGTGACTTTGGTAACGAGTGATCACCGACCGTCCCCGCTCTTGTCGACTTTACTTTTCTTGACTCTCCTTGCTCTGCGATCGCCCCGCCCACGCGCCAGGTCACGTGCGCGCAAACGGGAGGGACGCGGGGCTGGGTTCAAGCGAATATAAACGACGACGACTCGTGCTGACCCTTGGATCCCCGGATCATCCCCCCCAACGCACCATGTTCCGCTCACTCGCCATCACACGCGCATGCCGCTACTGCCAGCGTACACCCGTCCGATCCTACGCCGCCGCAGCCGCAGCCGCCGCGCCACCGCCTACCTCTAAAATCCCGCACAGCACGTCCCCCCGTCCTTGCCTTTTCACAACCCGACTGACGCTCTCCATTCCCCGCAGCACCATCAATCCTCAAAGCCGGGACCGTCATGAAGGATCTTTCCGTACTCAAGGATAAACCCGACCCCGTTGCGCTACCAGACGAGGAATACCCGGAATGGCTATGGACGTTGACGGATGAGTACGTTGCCGTCCAGGGCCGCGCGACGGGGCAAGGCGCGCCGGCGGGCGAGGCAGGGTTCGATATGAAGGCCGAGAAGAAAAAACTGAGGTCCAAGTGAGTCTGCTGATGGTGCCGGTGGGTGATGAATGCTGATGTCGTGCAGGAACCGCGCAGAGATCAAGTCGAGGAACTTCCTGCGGACGACGTAGCGTCGCCGCAACCACTTGTACAGCCTATGCATACTCTGATCCCATTCGACCCTTCAGTACCGCAATCCGTGCTATCAGATAAGAAATACGACTCATACAACACATTCCCCCGTGCTTCGTATATCCTGTCCACTCGTCTCAGAGGCCCTTGTGGGCATCCACCTGAACGGCCGCCTCCCCCGCGGCGACCAATCGCCCGGCATCAATCTTGGCGGCGGCCTCGCGTCGCTTCCTAAGCACATTCTCCAGGAAGAACTCTCCCGCCTGCACACACGGTCCGGTCATTAGCATACATTTCACCCGTTCCCTTTGGTGCGAAACGTACCTTGTAACTCGACCGGACGAGCGGCCCGCTGGCGACGTACAAGAAGCCCATCGATTCCGCCGTCGTGCGCCACTTGTTAAATTCGGCCGGGTCGACGTACCGCTCGACTTTCATGTGACGCTTGGTCGGGCGCATGTATTGCCCAAAGGTGACGACGTCGACTTGGGCTTCGCGGAGGCCTGCGTAGCGGGGGCGAGTGAGTAGATACATACGGGGAGAATTTGAGGAAACCCACGTCTGAGCGCATCCATGACCTCGTCCTCTTGCTCCCCGACGCCCAACATGATACTCGTCTTGGTAATCACCTCCCTGCCCGCCTCGGCCGACACGCGCTTCGCGTGCCTCAGCACGCGCAAACTCTGCTCAAAGTTTGCCCTTCGGTCCCTGACGAACGGCGTACACCGCTCGACCGTCTCGACGTTGTGCGCAAACACGTCGAGCCCGCTCAACGCCACCGTCGCCACCTGGCGCTCATCACCACTGAAATCCGGCGTGAGCGCCTCGACGAGGATACGCGGCGCCTTGTGCTTGATCTTGCTGATCGTGCTCGCGATATGCGCCGCCCCGCCATCCACGAGGTCGTCCCGATCGACACTGGTCAGGACAATGTACCCGAGGCCCCAGCGGCTGATGGCTTCGGCGGTGTTTTCGGGTTCATGCGGGTCGAGCGGGGGCGGGGCGCGCGAGGTCTTGATGGAGCAAAAGCGGCACCCACGGGTGCATGTGTCGCCCATCAGCTGGAGGGGAGATCGTCAACATTGACACTCCAAAGTCCTCGCAAAAGCAGACACACCATGATCGTCGCCGTCGCCCCTCGTTTACCCTCGACCCCATCCTTGCCTCCTCCCCAACACTCCCCAATATTCGGACACCGCGCCTCCTCACACACGGTATGCAAGCCGAGCCCACGCAAGTCCTTCTTGATTGTCGCGTAGGACGAGCCCATCGGGATCTTGGCCTTCAAGTGGGACGGCAGGCGTGGCCTGCGCGAGGAAGCCGGTTGATTAGCTGAAAGATTCAGAAGGAACGAAGCAGGAGCGCGAAACCCACGTCTTGAGATTCCCCATCGTCACCCTCGTGCCCTGCGCAATCTCGTCGCTGCCGACGAAATCATCAAACGACGGCCCTTGGTCGAGCTTGCGCGCGAATGCGGCGGTGCGGTTCGCGGCGGCGGCGGGCGCTGTTCCCGATGTCGTGGCCGTCGCGGCTGCCGAGGTGGCGAGCGTGCGTGCGTGTGCGCGTGCAAAGGGTGTGATGCGGGTGGTCATGGTTGCTGTCTGCGTTGGCTATACGATGGCATTCACCCCCAACCGTGGCCAGAGTTCATTCACGATGGTATTCACCCCTGCAAGATCAAGATTCACGGCGCGGAAGCAAATTCCGATCGCCCAAGTTTCGCCCGGGTGGCAAATCGGAGCGACCGCAATCCCCGGGATTTCCAATCCGCCATTTCCGCTCCGTCGGTATCATCTGACGCATCTATCTAGGTACACGTACACGCGCATCACCGCAACTCGACACTCCGCCGCGTATCTATACTCGTCCGTGCCCTCGGTCCGCGCGGCGACGGCACACTCGTCGACGTCCGCGTCGGCGGCGCCTGCACCGGCTGCTGTTCCCCGAGCGGCGAACCGACGACCGACATCCTCGCCGCCGAGGGACTCGACCCCCTGCGTCCCGCGGCACCCAAATCCACCGATCCGCTGCTCATCGTATACTTTCCCTTGCGCCTCCCTAGCGTCCCGAGTAACCCGCCCGTGATGGCCTTGACGCTCCCGCTGCTCGGCGAACCCTTGAGCGCCGCATAGCTACTAGCCGCCGAGACCGGACTGACAACCTGTCGTTCCACGAGCTGCGGGTACGGTAGCCCTTCGGGTGTCCTCGCGATTGGCTGAACAAGGTCATTTCGCGACGTGATCTCCGTCGCCGAGGTGCTGTCGGCGCGCGTCGGGAATTGCGAGGCGCCCGAGACGTTGCGCGAGGCCGGGATGGCGGGCAAGGTCGGGTCGTATGTGTGCAGCGTCGAGTGGGTCGAGAGGTGGCTGTTTTGACGGGAGCGCGTGGCGCCGGCTGCGGGAGGCGCGGGTCGTTAGCGTTCGTTCAGTTGTATGGGATTGGATGCCCAGATGCTCGACGGCTGATCGTATTCTGCGAGAACGTCCTCGCTTGGACGAGGAGCCTCACGTCAAGCAGTGCTGAGTGACGCTTCGTCATCCTGCAACGGCCTCGCGGGATCTTTAAGCACGACGCCGTGACTCTATCCGATCAATCGAGCATCCCTCTCGCACGCCAAGTGATCGGTCTTTGACCGTCCTATGATGGCCTCGAATGACCATGGCCTTTGGCGGCCTGGCTGTACTCTGCCCGAGGAGACACTACCCTCCCCGGCGCTTTAGAGGCTCAGATTGTCCCTGATACTCGAGGAGAAATTCGTTCCTGCTGTTGCCCGAATCGATTACGGATGCTCGCTCCGCCCGAAAGACCGCGAATCTCGCTCCCGCTTGGCGAGGCACCATCTCGGAAAGATTGTTGCTTGCGGCGCCTACAATTCCCGCTTCACGCGCCAAAGAAAACCGATTCGTCGCTGGCGCTCGGAGCGAGGCTCTGTCGCTTCCCGGACGCTTGGACAGACACTGACGCTCAGCCAGCGTGCGCCAGCCTCGAGGCAATCCCTCGGGTCGCGCCGCGCCGAGTCTGGCACCAGCGCAACTGACTCGGCGCTTTTGGCCTGCAGTACTTGCTGGCTGTGTTCGACTATGCTCGTACGCCGTCGTACGATGGGATGTCCTCGAGCGATCGGTTACTCAGCGGGGCGAGAATCGCGCGACGCTTGAGAAGGCTAAATCTCTGGGCGCTTTGTAGAAACCGGTTCTCGATGGCGGTCGACAGGAGAAGGGTGCTCGGCCGTCCTACGACGGCCTCAAGTCTGCGGCGCTGGTATTCAAGCTACGCTCGACGAACCCCGACGCTCCACCGTCCTACGACGGCCTCGAGGAATCCTTGCCTGCGGCGCTGGTATGCTCGCTCCGCTCGGGGTGTCCTCGCTTCGCTCGAGGTGTCCTTGCCTGCGGCGCTGGTATTCTCGCTTCGCTCGGGGTGTTCTCGCTCCGCTCGGGGAATCCTTGCCTGCGGCGCTGGTATTCTCGCTCCGCTCGGGGTGTCCTCGCTTCGCTCGAGGTGTCCTTGCCTGCGGCGCTGGTATTCTCGCTTCGCTCGAGGTGTCCTTGCCTGCGGCGCTGGTATTCTC
The DNA here is from genome assembly GCA_023628115.1 of Naganishia sp. PT2105A-2. Taxonomy (NCBI): domain Eukaryota; kingdom Fungi; phylum Basidiomycota; class Tremellomycetes; order Filobasidiales; family Filobasidiaceae; genus Naganishia; species Naganishia sp. PT2105A-2. The sequence continues at coordinate 51,712 of JAMALG010000100.1, read as the reverse complement.
GCTTCGCTCGGCGTGTCCTCGCTTCGCTCGAGGTGTTCTCGCTCCGCTCGAGGAATCCTTGCCTGCGGCGCTGGTATTCTCGCTTCGCTCGAGGTATTCTCACTCCCTTCGGTCGCTCGAGGTGACCTCGCTTGGCTCGGGTCTCGCTCCGCTCGCCCGCTCGGCCGCTCGCTCGACTCACCCTTCCTCCCCCTCACCCAAACCTGCCACTCCCTCAACCCACTCTCACTCTCCCACAACCCCTCGACCGCCTCGGCATACGCCCTCGCCCTCTCCCCCGGCCTCTCCATCCCCCTCAAATGCCCCATCGTCATCGCCACGGGCCAGGCCCTCGGCGACACTGTCGACATGGATTCCGTCGGCGTGTAAAGGATGGATGATTTGGATGTTTGACGACGCAAGAGGGCGAATCCGGATGTCGGAGTGGTGCTCGGGGAGGCGGTCGTGGATGATTCGATGGAGAGGTGGCGGATGGGTCGTGGGCGGGATGTGTGCATTGGGATGGGCGTTGGAGGAAGAGTCGTGTCGGGTGGAATGGAAGAATAGAATCGAATAGAATCGAATAGAATAGAATCGCGCCGACTAGAGAGTAGAGGTTGACTGAACCAACGCGTCGGATCGCTCGCTCCCTTCCTCCCGCGGATCCAAATCACATGACCCTCCCTTGAAGCGGGCAAGCGGGGCACCTTTCTTCCTTCCTCCTGAATGAAATCTCGCTCGCCCGCTCCCATTCGCCTCCTCCTTGCCCACCCGCACCGCATCCCACCATGCCCCGCCTCCAGATCCTCCAGCACAAGTCCTACCACCCCTACCTCGAGAGCAACAAGCAGCGCGTGCGGGATGATGAAGCCAGAGCCGCGCGTCTCGAGCAAGAGGAGGAGCGCAGGGCGTTGGATCAGGTACAGTCGCTTTGCCCTTCTCATGACCGTTTGATTGACATTGCCCGTTCGTTCGTAGAGTTCATCAGATAGGCTCGCCTATCTGAGGGATCCACATTCCCGTGCACCACCATCCACCTCCTCGCGCACCCTCGAAGCGTCCGATACCTCGGCGCTCCTCGCCGCACGCAGGAGCGACAAGATCCGCGCCGAGAAACGCGCCGAGAAGCAGCGGCTGGAATTCGACTGGCCCCGTGAGGAGGGAAAAAGAGGGCGTCAGGGGGGAAAGGAGAGGGATGGGGAGGGGCCGGGCCAGCGCGAAGCGGGACACGTGAATTTCTGGGCGGGACTCGAAAAGGTGCGCGCGCGCGTCGTTCGTCTTCCCCAAATCACCTCGTCGTCTTCACGTCCCTCGCTGACCTTCCCTTCGGTCGCCCGCCCACCGCAGTCCTCCTCGAAACCGAAGAAAACGCCGGACCAGATCCAAGCGGACGACCCTACGACCATGTACCTCCACCGTCCGCTCCGGGAGACCAAGCCGTGGTACACCGACGTCGCGCTACGGACGTTTGAAGAACGGGACCAAGACGACGACGACGCGGAGAAGCGCGAACGGCGGGAACGACGGCGGTGAGTCTCTCCCTTCTTCGTGTGGGTGTGCGGGACTGACGAGGGGGGGGGCAAAAAAGGCGGAAAGACGAATCGGCGAAAACGGCGCAAGATCCCATGACGCACGTCCACGCCGCGCTCGCTTCGTCGTCGTCGTCGTCGTCATTATCGACACGTCCCCGACCGACACGACGTCCCCAGCCGGCGATAACCTCGACCCACGATCCCCTCCTGGCGGCACGAGCCACCCGCGAAGCCGCAGAACGCGCTCGTGCGCTCGCGCTCGTTCAGGCGCGACAAAGGGACGCCGACGCCGAGACGCCACGGACGGCGCGGACGGATGGGATGGACGAGATGGGCAGTGATTTGTGGAATCGCGACGAGGTGAAGGAGGCGCGCAGGCGGAAGGAGGCCGTCAGGGGCTGGCGGAGGGGTGTCGGCGGCAGGTAGAGCCGGGTAGGGATGGACGCCCAAGGCCGGCGTTGAGACGTACATGTTTACCCGATCGGGAATATCGGTGAATCACGACGGGCCCGTCTGTTATTTGCCGCTTGCGTGCGTGCGTGCGTGCGTAGTAGACAACAATGAGAGCTTGTCGAGAGCATACTGTATCCATAATGTATCATGCAACCGCGCAGATGAACCAAGGCGATACATCTCGCGCCTACAAACTCTCCTCGATCCCCTCTTCCTCATCGCCACTCTCCAACGCCGCCCGTATCGCCTCTGTCTTTTCGCGCTCTCGTTGGATCTCCTCCTCTGTCCGATTGCCCCGCCGACTGCGCAGGGCGCGCGTGACCGGTGCCGCCGGTTCGGGTTTGGCGGCGGCGCGGGCCCGGTTGTTGGATCGGACGGGACGTGCAGCGGCAGGGGGTTGCGGCTGGCTGGCCGTCCTGCGCGGTCGGATGGCGAGGGCACACCCTGATTCAATCGCTGGCTGATTCGTCTCGGTCTCTGAATCGATAGCCACCTTGCTATCCTCCGTGTCAGCTGGTTCGTCCGAGTTCTTCTTGGGCATCTTCAGCTTGATCCGCGGCATCGGTCGAGGGGCAGCGACCACGGGTTCGTCAATCTCGGACAGCGGCGTCTCTGGTTCTTCCGCATTTTCCGGTTCATTCGTTTCCACCGGGACGTCGGCCTTGACAAAGTCATCTGATGACACCGCTGGGTGGTCAGTTTCCGTGATCTGCTCTTGCAGAGGTTCCGTCTCTTCCGCGACCGAGTCGACTGGAGACTTTGCTCGAGGCTCTGTCGGCAGCTTTCCCTTGGCTTTGCTGTGCGCCTTGACTGCAGGCTTTGCAGGAGACTTTGCCGGCGCCGATGTCGGTTTGGGCGGCGCAAAGACGCGTTCCAGCGACTGAACAAGCGGTCAGCGACTTGCCGCGCTGTTCTCTGTTCTTCACTCACAGGGCCCGCTCCTTCGTGATCACCGTACTGATGCTGCAGCCGCCTTCGAATCTGGATTCCTTGAATCAACTTTTGCCATCGCTTGATCGCGAGTCCCTGCTTCTTGGTCAATGCGCGTTCTTCGGCAGCCGCAGCCGATTCCCAATAAGCCTTTCGAGGAAGCGGGTGAGAAGAGTGGTCGCCGGCTCGAGATGTCTGGCCTACCTCCATCAAAGTCTCTTCTTGGCCTTGTGCAACCACGATACCCGTTATTACGGGAATGGCCCTTTGCTTCTTGAACTCAAAGCCGGTCTATAGCGACCGGTGAGTTTCTGGATAGTCACAGATGCCCATGGGACTTACGCAAGCTTCGGCATACGGAATGCCGAGCTGTTTAGCGACCTTGGCAATTCCCTTGTCTTTTTCGAGGGATAAGCAGACTTCATGGCACAACGCACGAACCCTTACAAGGCAGATGGACGGCCCCTTCCGGCAACATTGTCTCGACATACAGGTCGATATTCCCGAAAGCGTTGGTTGGGATGATACCCTGCGACCATGTCAGCTCATGGTAAGTATGTGAAGCGGCGGGAACTCACGTCTTTGATCGGCGGCGGACGGTAGACTTCAGTCTGCCACTCGGCATACAGACCCTGTTGCAACGGCTCATGCCCTTCCTGAATCGCTAACTCTTGAGCTCGCCGCCGGTCTAGAGTGACTGCACGCTGTTTGACCCATTTCAAGGGCTCTTCCCGCGGCCGAATCTTTCGCCCTATTCGCATCCAATTCTCGGCGGTCTTGCAGGACACAACATTCGCGCGGCGGTAAACAGGTTCGCCCCTAAACTTGCCGACCTCTTTCTTAGGCATGATGACTTCTTCACGCTTGAGATGGCGTTCGAGGACATATCTGCCGGAAATCGTGAGCGCTGGTATGAAAGGGTCCGGCGGATACTGACAATGGGTGATCCTTGAATCCCTGCAAAACCATCGGCATGCCCTCGGAAATCTGACTGGTCTCCAGCTCGGCATCTTCTAGATCATCTCGATTCTAAAACAGACTCAGCCCGGTAACGTTCATCAGAAATCCCGTACGCACCAGTCTATAGGGCCGTTGAAGCATCTTCATGACCCGTTCCCACCAATCTTCCTTGTCCTTGCAAGCGGGCACTCTCAACTTGACGGTCTTCGCGGCAAAGTTCTTTGCATAGCGGACTGTGACATCTCGCGCATGACCATCTGGAGACAGAGCTGAGCATCATGTCAAACAATGCAGATGCAAACTCACCCTCTTCGAATGCAACCACGTAGAGCATTCGGATCGGCCCAGTGTCGCTTGAAGGCTCAAAGTCCTTTTTCCTCTTGATCGTACCTCGAACGGGATCGACGGGAATCCACTTTTGATCAGGACGGGAGTATACTTCGGCCCAGAACACGGGTGGCTCGTTTGACAGGTCTATGAGAAGCGTTAGTACAAAGGCAAGAGGGGCATTCGAAGCGACTCACCCAAAGTCTTCTTCTTCTTCGTCTTTGGAACATCGACGGTTTCGACTTTAGGTTTCGGCTTTGCCTTTTTGAGTTTGTATAGCACGCCGATGTCTTTCTTGCTGCCGGGCGTCCTCGCTGATGCGTCAGATTCCGCTTCGGATGCGGTACTTCCCACTCCCAAGCTTCCCCCTCGGCCGGCGGCATTCTTCCCCTGGGTATCGATCCACCTGGGCGTTGCCTTTTTCACGGGAGTGAACGTTGCCGAAGTTGTCGGTATAGACACCTCTTCGAAGTCGTCTTCTTCCTCTTCGTCGCTCTCCGTCTTTTCTGGCATCTTTCCCTTTCGCCGTGGTTTCGCCTTGGGTTTTGATGATTGCTCCAGCTCACGCTGCGCCACCCGACCATTCTCCTCGATATCCACGTTGGCAACCATCTCCTGAGCACGAGCCGCGGCGGAGGATTTGCTCGTCCGACCAGTCGCCTTCTTTGGCGTTGATTGCTTGTCCGATTTCCACTGGACTGCTTGTAAGCTGACAACGAGGCGTGTGCCGAGACCCAGAGCACGGCAGAGACTGACAAAGAGCTGCGCTGAAGTATCTCTTCCACCCGTACCTTGAAGCGCCTTCTTCATCAGCGACTTTACAGTACGTATTCTCTCGCCGCCCTCTCCCAAAGCAGCCACGAAATCGTCGTTGGCTTCATCGTCCTCTCCGGCTTTTGCCTTTCCTTTTCCCTTGGAGCTCTCGGTTCCACTCCGAGGTCGCACCAGCCTGGGCAGCCTGTCGACAATGTCCATCACTTCATCCCAACTCTTGGTTCGGATGCCGATGTTCCAGTCTGAGACCGTGAAGAATTCGTTCGCCCACCATGTGGCCAAGTCCTGGAGGGCTGTCATGAACAACCGAGATCGCTGAACGACGTCGGGCACCCTTGACGGCGGGATATGGAAGGCGGCGTGGATGGTGTGGGGTGTGAGCGACAACAGTCGAGCCTGCATACAGAGTCAACTTGCGCTCCCAAATTGGGACTAGTTCTCTTACCTTGAGCAGGTCGTCCGAGCACCATTTGTTTCGAAGGCCTCCGTTGGCCAAGAGAGCGACCACGTGCAACTTGTGGACTTCCAGCCTGATGGCTCTATCTCTGGCGGTCAACGGCTTTCTACAAGGGCACCTTGTCAGCAGAAATATCGCTAAAGGAAAAACTCGACTCACTTGCGCTGTGCCAACAGCTCTCTGCGTCGTCTCTCCTCTGCAGTCAACCCATCCTCTGCGCCCAGTCTAACTTCAATCGTCCCATCCGTCTGCTCCTCCGCTCCTGCCTTTTTCAGCGGCGTGTCTCGGCCATTCTGCGCCACCGTCTCGTCGTGAAAATCATATCCATACGCGGCTTCCAGATCTACATCCTCTTCATCCCCGGTCGGCTGGTCAGACTTGTTTCCGTTCGTCTTGCCCGTCGCATCGGTCTCGTAATCGGTGCCTTGAGCGCTCTGCACGACACTGCTGTCTGCTACCGCGACCTCGTCCCATTCGTCTTCATCTTCTCCGTCGCTGTCCCGCTTCACCCCTGACTCCTCCTGACCATCGCCGTCCGGGACTTGGGCAAAATCTTGCTTAATGACTGGGCGCGCATTGGTCTTGGAAGACTTGTTGCTTGACGCAAGCGTCGGTTTGGACTTGACAGCGGGCTTTGATGCAGCTTTTGAGGCTGGCGGTAGTTTGCGCGGTGGACCACCTATGCGGCGCAATGGCCGGGGCGGATCTACGTCCTCGGTCCCCCGAGCCATGATTCTTGGAATAGGTTCCGAAGGAGCGACGTGTCGAAAGGTCTATCCCTGAGGAGTCTATCAATAAGGATGATGAAGGCAGTATGAACCTTGCAATGACGCAATTAGAACAAGGTTGTCTCGAACGCCACAAACCAAACAAAGCGTTCGATCGAAATCGAAGACGGCAGAGTCCGTCGCGTGACGAGAAGCGAGAAGGGCTCATGCCGTCGCGCCCACAAGCGACGCATACTCTACGAGTCACACCAAGTCCTGGGAGATGTCCCTTAGTAAGCAGTCTACCGGGTAGGTCCCGATTTGTTTGGTCATAAATGTCATGTTGATACGTTACACCGCGCTTGGCGGATTACTTCTCGCGGAGTACTGCAGAGATTCTCTATATACATACAATAGCTCGAAGCGGAGTATAGCCATGAGTGGCCTGGGGCGAAGATAAGATGCGGGTCGAAAGTCGATACGTGATGGACTTTGTCATGCAACTTGCTATAGATGGTGTTGTGGTGTGTTTACCGAGAATTGGAAATGAAGCTTGCCGACAGGTGAAGTGATGGTGGGTGTGCGGTGTCGATTATAGGACTGAGATCATGGGATATCTGGAGGCGAGCGACTTCATTTTCGCAGGCCCCGGTACATTTTGAGTGGTCCGCGTTCGTCAACTAGCGTCTGAATCTCGTCGTGTTCGAGTCCGTCCTCCTTGGCGTAGGGCCATTCACCTTCCGCCCATGCGCGCACGTATGGCGCGGCCTTCATGTATTTCCGGGCCGAGTATTTCTTCATGAACGCTTCATGCTGAGGGTAGTCCTGGTTGAGGATGTAGTCGAGGTACATTTGCGCGGGTTCGAGGAGCTCCTCTTCTTCGTAGCCAGAATAGTGAGTCAGGGTGGCGTCCTATGTTGAAAGTCAGCAGCGTCCCCGGATGTCGGACGTCTTCACTTACCCATTCATCTCTGCCCAGAACCAAGCGGGCCATCCAAGTTGCCGATGCAGCCAAGCGACTCGGCTCGATACTGAGGAAACGTTCATCGACAAGTGAAATCTCCATCAAGTACTTGGCAACCGTCCGCGACTGGATGTCGTATCCTTCGGCTTTTGACACTCGACGCAAAAAGTGCATCGGGTTCGGGTAGCTGAGGTCGAAGTTGAGCGTGGTCAAGACATACTTTTCGGCGGCGATGATCTCTTCGTCCGTGTAGCCTCCGTCCGCCATGTAGAGAAAATTGGAAACTGAAGGACAGATAACTTCTTCGTACTTTGCAGCGATGAAGAGACAGGTCAAGCCGACAAGCTGGAGCTTTGAGAGCGAGACGACTCGAGCAGACAAGAAACGATCGGCAATGTTGATGGCGAGGAAAAGCGTTTCGGGCAATAGACGGAACTTGTTGTGCACTTCGATCAACCAATCGGTCAGGATTCCGCGCATCTCCCACTTGAGATTTGGTTGATCATCCATGTATCTGTGATTCGGCATAAGCTTGTACTAGAGACAGATTCGTTAGCCTGTGAGTTCGGTATGACTGATTCAAACTCACCTCGAGATCTCGCATATAGTCGAAAATGTCCTCCTGGTACTCGAGAACCATAGTGGGATCATCCTCATCGTCCGCATCCATATCCACCACCACTCGGGGATCCCTTCCATTGGTCTCTGAAACATCGCTAGCTGGACTGAGCATTGGCTCTTCATCATGCGCATCGTCGAATTCTTTCGTCGTCGGCAAGCTTTTGGAAAAGAGCTTTTTCGGCGCCACGTAACCCTCGACGTCCGTATCCTCCTGCTGTGCCGGGCTAGATGTACGCTGTCGCTTGGAAGATGGTTCGCGATCGTGTTCATCTTCCTCTTCATGCTTGACGCGAAGCTTTGATATCGCCGTCGGCTTTGCGGTTCGCGCCTCTGTGGTAGATGTAGCCGTATGCGTTCGCTTCAAGCCTGCGCGTCTGGGGACGTTGGCACTGGTGGTGCTAGCGAGGGTCTCTGTGGTGTTAGTCCGCGCTGCTCGAGGACGCACGGCGGGAGCCTTCTCCTCCACGGTCGGTTTTCCACGACGGGCAATGGCTGGGCGCTTCTCTTCCACAGGTTCATCATGATAGAGCGGTTCGGTCTGACGCGTGCTGCGTCGCTGGACAGGTTTCGGACGAGATGCAGCGGCAGCCTTTGCGTCGATAGCCCGCTTGACGTCTGCCTTGCTGTCCGTTCCAGCGGATCGCGCATTTTCCTTGTTGGACTGAAGTTCCCCGAGAGCCGCTCGGCGTGCTCGTACGGCCGTCGTCGCGCTCGATACTTTCTTGATGGTCTCTTCCGGGTACTCGCTCTTGACCGGATATTCGCTTTTGGTTTTGCTGTTGAGTGCAACACGCTTTGCAGGAACCGGAATGCTCGAGGTGGATGCTTTTGTCGTTCGGACGCGGGATGTTCCGGCCACAGCATTTTCGTCTGGAGCTTGCGAGGCAAGACGGGTGCTTGCGCGCGTCCGTCGAGGCTAGATTCAAGCGTTGTCAGTTTCGGTCTGCCAAGGGTCACTCAAGCGGACTTGCCTGAAGGGAAGAAGACATGCTGGTAGTGAATGCGGGGTTTGGATGACGTCGACTGCTATGCGCGTCGCGTGTTGATGTCGTTAAAGTGTATCGGTCGTGATGTCGTCAAGGTGTCGGCGGTCCGGTCCAGATCGATACTTACCGTTGTGATGATCGATGCTGAATGTCGAAACGGCGTGGATGAGACGATGTATGACAAAGGTGAACAACGGTCTACGGCATTCGGAATGGTGCTGATGAAGATTTGAAGTAGGCAGAGTGACGAGAATTTTGGTAGAGTCGGCGTGGATGATGACGAGACGCGACTTGGGATGGTGATACTGGTGACGTAGAATGCAAAAGGATAGGACGATACCGACGTTACTTCATGAAGATGGCGAGGGGGTTCGAGACGACGATGGAGACGGACGTCGAGCAGCCCGAGGGTGAATGAGTCGCGACCTGAGAGATGGATGCTCTTCACGTCAGAGGACTAGCGAGGAGCAGACCCATCGATGGAAGATGCGCGCTGACCAACGGGAACGCAGCGGTACAGACTATTCATCCGATTTTTGTGGGCGAAATGAATGGCACATCACATCGAACAAATGGCACATAGCGTCTTTCGGTGACGATCACTCGCTCGACGGATGTGTTTCACATTCGATCCAGCCTCGCCCGGGCTCGTTCGCCTTGCGCGACAATGTAAACAAACGGTGGTGACGCGACTTGATCGAACCGCATCGACTTGAACGCGGTCAGGCGAGCGAGCCTGACATTTCGTGATGAAGCCCTGGCTGAGGTTTCGCGGGGGCGTTTGCAGTGCGTGACCATCCGTCGTTACTGCTGGTATCCTCCATCGTCACTCCCGCCCTCCTATGTGCAGTTTTTCAGCACATTCAAGTGAGACCGAGCTATCCTCTATACCTCGTCACATTGGGTTTTGGAATAGCGACTTGCAGCCATGACGATGCTCTAGCACTCTTGCTTATTCACGATACTCTGTATGTGTATACCATACCAGCTTGTATATACCCTACATTAGCATATCATGGGTCGGAATCGTTGTATGTCGTGTCAGTCTTTGGCAAGTTTTCGATGGCATGCATCGCATCGGCTTCCTACTCAACAGGATACAATGGCGATATCATGCTTATGTCCGTCACATAGTTCGCAAGACACGCATTGGAGGCATGAACGAGGATAGGTTCGCGCATTGCGAACGTCTGGACGCCAGAAAGTACACATGACAGACTCCGGTTTCCCGAGTGTTTACGTATTTCTAGCTCTATTCCTGCGATCTGACCCTAGTTCTTTGCCTCCAGTGCTTCACTTCTCTGATTCCCGACCTACGTCCCCACCGCCTTCATCGGCCATTCGGGAGCAGCCTGTCGTGGTTCATGCACACGAGTGCTATCCTCATTCATTGCCAGTCCAAGCAGGATCATTATTGCTAGCACATGAAGGGTAAATGAGATGCCGTCCAGGCCCCGGAAGATGACGAATCTCGGAAGGACAAGCTAGTGGACAAGCAGCTGGACAAGCGACCAGGGATAAGCATACGCGGTGACCTCGACGCGTTCAAGGAGGATAGGGCTTTGCCTATTACGAGCACATAGGTTTGAAACCCCTAGCCACCGATGCGCGACCGCGGCTACGACCGCTTTACATCCAAGAGCTCCTTCTCAAGGAATCCAAGGAAGAAGAGGAACGACCTAGCTGGCCTCATCCGAGAAGTGGATACTGCGCGCGCGGTTTCCGCGTGGCATCATGGTTTTTGTGCGTGAGCTGTCTTCCGATCTTGTACTAGCCAGACGGGATTCCCTGCCTGAAAAGACGAAACTTCAGCATCAGCAAGCTCATCAACACGAGACTCAGAGGATGAGGAGGCCGTTTGCCGTCCGGAACGGTCTGTTCTGGTCAGTGGCGCCTGCTTTGCCGCCATCTCAGCCTGAGATTTGCTGCATGCTTGATTCATCAGCCGCTTCGTCTCCAAGAACAGAGCTTGAAGACGGGCACGACCTACGCCGACCGTCGGGAAACATCATGGGATCTAAGAAAAGCCATGGACAGCAGATCTCGACAGAAAAGAACAAGGACAACGCTGTCCATAATCGATTATTCTGACAACGCTGTCATCTATAGTCATTTCATTCCGGCGATCCTGAGAAGACAGCACTCGCCTGACTCCCGCCACATATACCTATCATTCTCCTTCTAGAGCGATCCTGCCCTTCCGCGTATATGTCCACAGCCGGACCGCGATTGCGATGTTTGTGAGAGCGCCAACGACAATCAAGGTGATATTGATGGGATAATAGTTGCCGTTGAGGTGTTTCTGCGTCAGGATATCCATAGGTGTGAGGATAAGACCAAGCACGCCCGAGATGGTCATTGCAAGGCCATAGAGACGCCCAAAGGTTACAAACCTATCCGTACATCAGCATAGGCTCGAGTTTCCAGAAGGGAAAGACGTACCCGAAAACCTTGGCGAAAAAGTCGCTGACATAGGTGTAGAACAACGGCCGGAGAACAACCAAGAATCCGATACCGATGAGCTGCGGTACAGTCTGGGGCAAGCTCGTCAAGATGCCGAAAGCGAGTCCGAAGAAGATGAGAACAATAGTCGCCTCGAGGGTGGACCGGCTGTCGAGCAGGTACCCCACGAAAGGAATTCCGACGATACCGCCGAGGGGTAGGAGAACGGTGAAAGCTGTATTCAGGAGGGATGAGCACAAAGACGGAGTCATCGCGCCTGAGATACCCACCTTTCGTCAACGTGTCCGCCAATTCTATATTTCCGGTATAGAACTCCAGCTGACTCTGTACCGTCTGCAGATACCAGTTGATGCGAATCCTGGATGACGCAAACAGACGGCTAAACACGGCCCACCACGCTTGACGACAAGACTCACATCTGCACAAACAGATAGAAAGCGACCAACCTAAAGATGTCCCGGTTCAGTAATGCGCGGCACTCCCGAGCTTTGAAACTCACAAGAACCAACTACTAAACATCTGCTCCTTCACGCCCTTCCCAAACATGACTCCCACCACTCCATCACCCTTGCCCGCATCCAGCGCCTTTGCCGACTCGTACTCATCATCACCCGCCAACGCATCCACTCGGTACGAAACTCGACTAAATCCACTCGCGACGGGATCAAGGTCAAAGTTGACGTGGTTACGCCCTTGGCGAGGAGAACGGGCGCGCGTGAGCTCGTCGAAGCCGTCTTCCTCGAGTGAACCGTGGGCGGCGCAGGATGCGTCGTCTTCGTCGGTTCCTCGTTCGTAGATGGTCTTGGGTCCCATAAGCAGTTGCTGTATGACGATGCTGCATCGACGATCAGGGTTGGGCTCTTTATCGTGTGTGGGAAAAGCTCACATGATTGGAACCGCGGTGTAAGCCCAGAAAAAAGTGCGGCTTTGTCGGGGAATCATCAGATAAAGTGATTCGAACAGCTCGAGGACGGACTTACATGCTCGGAACACCTCCCAGACGCTGGTATACCTCTCGGTATATCAGATACGGCACGCTCGAAGCGTCGAATGCGCCGGTGATGGCCGCCAGGATCACACCGGACGACTTCGGGAATGCGTTGCTCACTGAATCAAGTTGGTATCGGTCGCTGGACGACGGCCTTGGCCCTGCAGACTTACGGTGAAATTGCGAGAGGAAGATGGCAGGAGACCCGAGTGCGAGGAGGACGTATCCGATGACATAGGTATCAATGGCTGGAGAGGCGGTTCTTGAGTTTTCCTTTCGGCAGCATTCGCAAGAAGCGTGACTTGCCTCCTTTCGTGATCTGCAACCCAAACACCAAGTTCCCCAGCAGAAAGACAAGCGATCCCAGGATGGCCGTCTTTTGAGGTCCGAATTTATCCAGGATTGAGCCTACTGGTAACGCAGCTCCCTGTAGCAATTGTTCGTCAGCGGCAATAGTCTTGAAGCAGCGAAAGACTGACGTTGGTAACGACGGTTGCTAAGGTGAACATGAAATTCATCCTGATGTCACTGGCCTTGCAGTAACCCTTGCCATCTTCGCATAGATGCCCATAAACATGATTGTCGATCAGTACTGGTTTGAGGGCGGCGTAACCTAGTGGGCATGATCAGGTTAGCCAGATTCACCGCGAGATACCCATCGATTCACTCACCAAACACCACGCCTGCCGTCAGGAAGCAGAAAAGGATGCTGGAGACGACTTGCCCTAGCCTCTTGGCTTCCGAGACGGCTTGGATATCCATGGTAGCGCTGTACGACGTCCACAAGCTCTGTTGAAAGGAAGCGACAAGAGCCAGAAGCGTATGTATCGCTCAAGATAGGTGAACAACGGAAGTTGAGCTTGCGTGAATCATCAAGGTCCAGAGAGGATCAGTCGATAAGTGCCCGTATGGCTGTCCCTTTGCAGTTTAAAAAATCCTCTTCGCTTTGCCCGTGGTGCCTGCCTGCCTGCTCGAGTATGTGGTCAATGATAACGACGTTCATGTTTCGGATAGCCCAATGGACCATTCCGGTCCGCGCGGCTTTGTCGATTGACCCCGAGAGATGTGCAAGTGCGCGAACCTTGGAGGGTCGGCGGCAGCAAAGCGAAATCAGAGTCGTCCATCTGCCATTCTGCGTTGGTGTACAAGTTATCGTAGCCCCGCGATATCGAGTCGTTCAAGGAGGTCTCTCGTTAAATTGCCAAGCGTCATGTCCGACCCCACCTCGCCCAACAAGGCAACGACTACTCTCCCAGCCGCAGGGCTGAAGGATACTCACCGACGGCCCTCGACGTGCGCGACCTTGCCCGAGAATGCGCTCGTGTTGCCGGCGACGAACCAGTTGATTGCGCTGTTGACGATCATCAGGGATCGAAACACGCAGCGGTGCGTCCGAAAGAGGCATGAATCATGTATTACGTCTGATCTATCCTTGATCTCCTTGATGCAGAGGTGACTTTGTCTTGTGAGTCCTGCATAATGCATATCACACTTCCTCTCTCACATTTGCCTTCCCTCTGTAGCACGTCCGATCGAATTATCCGTCTCCTCGTCGAAGAGGGCCTCAACCACCTTCCCATCAGACCATCCACTATCACGACGCCTTTGGGCTTGGAGTATGATGGCGTCACGTTTGAAGGCAAGATTTGCGGCGTCAGTATCATGCGAGCGGGTGAAGCCATGGAGGCCGGTCTTCGGGATTGCTGTCGGTCTGGTGAGTAAAGCAGAGATGGTTCGCTTTTCAGATAGCTGATACTGTGACGTATAGTGCGGATCGGAAAGGTGAGAATGCCAATTTGCGCAGCTTGCTGCATTATACCAGCCTAAACATCTATTCTTGTATAGATCCTGATTCAACGTGTAAGCGCTTCTCCACCATTTTTCTTCCTGACACTAGACCAATCAATTCTCTCGCAGGACGAAGAGACGGCACAGCCAAAACTATTTGTAAGTTAGCTGTTGACCGCGATTGCGAGGCTGCTCAGCGAGACCTTTCGCATCTCAGTACGCAAAATTGCCAGAGGATATTGCGACGAGATACTGCCTCTTGCTTGATCCGATGCTCGGTAAGTGAACACCCACGACCGAATTTTGCCATTCCGGACGCTGATCTTCCAGTTCCCATGCGCAGCAACCGGTGGTTCGGCAATGCAAGCGATTGAGGTCTTGCTAAGCCATGGTGTCAAGGAGGAGAAAATTTTATTCCTGAACTTGGCAAGTGCACGGTTGAGGCTTTGAGATCGTCGTGTCTAATGATCCTTCTGTTACCTATAGATCTCTTCGCCAGAAGGACTCAAGACGGTTTGTGAGAAATACCCCAAGATGAGGACCGTACGTATCGCCCGATTCCCGAAGTCGTTTACTGACACCGACTTCTATCGTCTTGTTCAGATCACGGCTTGGGTGGACGAGGGACTGGACGAAAAGAGGTATATCGTGCCGGGCCTGGGAGACTTTGGTGACAGGTCAGTCGTGATTGAGTCCGTGCTGTGGGCCGGCCCTGATTGACGTCTTCTTGCATTGTTGCAGGTACTTCTTGACATAGAGACATTGATCGCATTGCCGACTGTACCAAGCCGTATAAAATCCGTTTTATTCAGCCATGTATATTTCGGAGGAGTTGGGTGTGCGATGCCTGTCTGAGGGGAGGAGCTCCCGACAGATGCCCCTTCATGAACCCTATCAGGTCCGGCCCCGCGCATTCCTATCCTTGCATGGTCATGTACCTGGCTACGATATCTGTACATCGTATGGCGCCGACATTCTGTAAAGCTTTTCCTCGAATCAATTCTCTCGCAATTAAAATATCAGAGCGAGGTATCTTTGAGCAGCAAGGAATTGTTAGCCTATCATTTCTCCTGCTTCAGATTGCGAGCTCACCCAGCAATCATCAGCGTGCCACCAAGCGGCGTGACGGGTCCCAAGACCTTGCCGAAACGCTCCCTCGCGAGCACCAGGCCAAAGATTGAAAACGAAAACATGGTGGTTCCTGAGTATCCGCGAGAACGGTAAGCACGCCTCCGATTCTTGACAAGCTGTCAGATACCCACCTGCCATGATCAGCGGTCCTGCGTACTTGTGCCTTCCGAATCGAGGATGCTGGGAGATGGCGAGAAGTGCAATGCCGTTATAGATCAGGTAACTTCCCGCCGTCTGCCAGTTCTGGATCGATTGAGGAGTCAGTTGAGGAAACTTGGCCTTGAGGTAGTGGGCTCCGAAGGCGGATGTCGTTATGCCGAGCGCGGCTGTACTCTGAACGTTTCAGCTTCGCGGATTGTGACGAGATCCGCGTTGACATACCAAACGTCGCTCCTGCCTTCCAAAGACCTGTTGCTGTGACGAAGGACATCTCGGTGATATTCAACTGACGAAGGGATTCAGAATACGAGAGAAATTCCCCGAGATACTTGAAGGTCCATAGAGATGTTCCTAGGAGTCGTCAAATGTGAAGACTTGACCGACTTGACCGAGTTCTGACGGTCGGTATGAGTAATCGCGGAAATCAATGCCTCGGCGATCGGTGAAGCCAACTCGTCGGACAAGGTCGCATGGAGAGCCTTGATGACCCTAGCTACTGTCCTGACTTGTCGATTCGTCTGGCATCACACCGCTTGGACGAATGCTCCGACGGTCATCTGGGCCGGTCCTCGAACCTGAGATACCTAAATTATAATGCCACGGACGCTTCATGCTGTGTCCTGATCTTCCGTCAACTCGAGACTCTTCGGTCCGCGCTACTCGCCGGCCGGGGTTCTACGTTATACGTATACACTGACTACAGGCCGCCCGGAGACCATCACATTGGGTGATAGATAGAAATGATTATCAAAGGTAAGGACCGACTGATAGACGTATACAAGATTTCCCGCGAATAAAGATTGACATTCAAGAGACTGACAAAACGCTAGGCACCACAACCAAATGATGTACAACTCGAGCTCGCTGCATCGTCGGGCAACTTTCAATCCACTTCCGAATCGGAAGTGATATTGACGACGCGCAGCTTGCTCTCGACGCTTTCCCGGCCGCTCGGGTATCGCTCGATTCCGCTGCGGTTGTATGGCAATTCGTCTGCGGCGGGTGCCGTCGGAGGAGGCGAGACGGGCGGGGGGAAGAGCGGAGGCGTCGAGTATCGTTTGGTCGGGGTGATGGGAGATGTCAAGCTGGACGGAGACTCGACCGAGAAGCTTGAGACGGGTCGCGAGCTTGAAGACTCCACATACGGGGATCGAAACTTGTCGTAGATACCGGACGCGGAGACCCGGTGGGCCGCCTTGGCTTTGGCTTCAGCGCGGAGGTCGGCATAGTCGCCCGATCGTCGGCCGCGGGACAAGGGGGAGGTCAAGTCACGTCCGGGAGACTGCATGGGCTGGGAAACACATCGAGCGGTCGGAGATGCAAAGCCGTCAGTGGCGCTGTTTCGCTTGTAGAGGGGAGACTCGGATTCGCCGCCAATAGTCGAGATACGCAGGCCCGGGTACTTGCTGCTGCTGCTGCTCTCGGGCTTTCCAGAACCGGATGTACGCCTCTGCTGGAATGCCAAGGGAGGCAGTACTGTCATCGGATGACGGTCAACGGGAGACGCGGAATCATCGTGAGCGGTTCTCGAGAGCGGAGCGGTGGTCGACGACGACAGCGATGAGGTACCAAAGACGGGATGAGCAATCAGGGATTCCGCCAGGGACTTCCATTCATCCTTCATCTGCTCGGTGGCGACCTCTCGGTGCAACGTGATGGCCGGGTCAGCGGACGTGTCCACAAAGGCGAGCGGGCCGGTAAAAGCGAATCCGGCCGGGTTTGCGTTGGCGTCGATGCTGGGTGTGGAGGGTTGACTGGGCGGAAGGATGACGAGCGCGGGCGGGGACAGATGCGAGACGGCCGCCTTGGGCTTTTCATCGTCGACACGGAATTCATCGCCGAATGGCCCTTCAAACGTGACTTGCGGCACGTCAATGAGCTTACCATCGTTTCCCGTCTCGAGACTTTGACGGCCTTCGACCGATCGACGACCGACGTCAAACGAAGTCGATGATCGCGGCACGGCGGAATTCCTCCTGGATTCATCGACCTTGCCCAGCCCGAAATCGATCTCTTCCCACTGATGACGCTTGGCCGTGCCCGAGGCCGGAGCACCGCTGGCCCTGATACCCGCCACACCGGCACGAATCTCGGCCATCTCCTTGTCTTGCGCGGTCGACTCGACCGACCCAAACGACGCAAAGCTCGACGCCGAGAAACGCTTGAAGATACCCTTGAGTTGGGAAACGACGACGCTTTCATCCTTGGTCACGACCTCGCCCTTTTCGTTGATCCGCACGCCACCAAACGGCGCCGACAATGTAGGTCGCGCACCGCCGCGAGAAGCCGATCTGCCGAACTTGGAAGCGAGGAACTGACCGAGCGCGGTCGTCGGTGCCGTCCTGTGTTCGTCCTCGGGGTCCATCTCAAAGTGCTGTGCCATGCGCCTGTGACGAACGCTGCGGACGTGTCGTCGCAGGAGCCAAACGGCGAGCGGGATGCCGAGGACGAGGACGACAAGGCAGGGAATGAGAATGGATTTCAGTGTCTTTCCCGTGGGTGCGGCATCGTTCGAGGCTGCGATGGGTGAATACGCCAAGCTGGCATCCAGCATCGCCGCGGACCAAATGGCCTTCCACGTCCATTTCGAAGGGTCATTGCTCCTCATGTCGAGGTAGACGATATCCGAGCGCGGGTGGCCCTCGGCGGAGAGTCCAAACGCCGTCACGAGCACGCCCGAGTCGACCATGATCGAGCTGTGCCACGCGCGGGCGAAAGATGTCGGCGGCTGAAGGTTGCGCGGCTGGGACCAGGTCATGGTGGTTGTGTTGAGGAACGCGAGCGTGGTGGACGCCGTGGCGGAGAGGTTGGCGGTGCTTGTTGCGCCGCCGTGGAGGACGAGCATGTCGAGCGCCGGATGAGCGAGCATGTTGTGTCCCGCTCGCGGAGCCGGGACCTCGCCGTGCGTCTGAACGACGCGCCATCCGCCGGTCGAGTCCCAAACACCGACAGTATCGAACGAGACGAGGGATCCCGATGCGTCGGCGCCGCCGGCGAGGAGGAAGCTGCCGTTGGCGAGATGGGTGAGGGAGAAGTCGATGACGCCGAGTTGTGGGTTGCTGTTGAGGGATGCATAGGAGAACGCCGAGGTGCGTGCCGAGGTTGCCGAGCTCATGGGCAGGGAAAGGAGGTCGTATGCCGGGTATGAGTACGTCGAGGCGGCTGGATCCGGGGGTGAGCACTGTGCCAAACCAGTCTAGGGAGGGTACTCACAGCAGACATATTCATCCGCGAGACCACCCACGACGATCATCTCCTGATCCCTTACGCTATACCCGCTGCCCATCCCTCGACGCCTGACGAGATCCTGCACGCCGACGCTTCGCCAATTCGCTGCGCCCTCGAGGTCGAGCGTATGCACGAGCGCGTCTCCGCTGCACGAGGAAGTCAATCCGCCGACGCTCACGAGCTGGTGTGTCTTTTCCGCATATGCGACGGTGTGGAATGCCGTCGGCGGAAGGTCGGTGGAGATGCCGGTGGTGAAAGATGGATCATCGGTCGTCAAGTTGAGTACGAGGATCTCGTTCGTAATCGACGGCGTCGGGACGTCGGTCAGGGATCCGTTCCACGCGGAGACTTGGCCGCCGATAAAGTAAATGGATTGCTGCGAGGGGACGTAGGCGGCTTTTTGGCCCCATCGGGATTGGATGGCCATGGCGGTTGTGAGCGGGATAGAGCTGGCGGCGGCGAGAGCGAGAAGGGAGAGTGCGGAGCGAGGAGAGTGCTGAGTAATGAACATTGTGAGGAGGATTCAAGGATTGCGCGGGAGCGGTTCGAGTAGAATGAGGCGAGTCTATGTGGCTGTAGACTGCTGCGTTTGTGGGTGGATTGTGGTAGCACGGACGGAGCGCTGCTCCTGATATGACTGTGTGCGATGTTCCGACTGGTCGCGGACCGAGATGACTGATCTTGACCGTCGAGCCGGATGATGTCGGCGGCGACGTCGATGATGGAAGAGGCAGTACGAAGCCGAAGCCAATGTGCGCGCCATTTCAGCCGAGATGGCTGGCCGCGGCGTGTTGAGCGAGTTTCTACTAGGCGGATCCGACCGAGAGAAAAGGGTGCTTACGTGAGACGGATCAGGCGGTTACTACCTGACCGGCGTGGATGGACGGATGACATCATACCGCTCGGCCTCGTGCGCGATGACGACGGACACGGGGCAAAGGAAGCAAATCCAATCCGCCCAGTCACCCTCCGTCGACCGTGCTTAAATACGCTTGGCCCGCTCCATTCATCACCATCAAGCCGCTCCGACCGCATCATTTCACACCCACGTCGAAACACCACACCAACACACAACCCTACACAATGTCCGAAACCGAACCCCTGTTGCCGACCGCCGTCCGCAAGAACCTCCCCCCAGCGCGCCAGGTCGAGTCCTACGTCCCCTCCGAGGGATCCCGCATTCAAGTCTCGCAATGCCTCGGTGCGCTCAAGGCCGGCAAGATGCCCTCGCAGGAGCAAATCTCGCGCATGATTGATCTCGTGTTGCAGAGTGATGCGTTGAAATCGACAGGTGGGCCGTCGTCGAGGACGGCGAGGCTCGGCGAGGAAGGCGCGCGGATTCTGGATGATTTCAAGGATGTTTTAAAGGCGTTCAAGGCCTGGGGCGAGGGCAAAAATAACAAGGATCTGCTGCAGAACTTGTTCTACAACGCCGCCACCGCTGACCTCGACATTGACCTCAGTACGTCATCCTTGTTGCCTCGCATTCGCGCGATGACTGATCTCCTCCCCAGATGGCCCCTCCTCCAAGACGTCCACCTCGGAAATGGTCAAGGATTCGGCTGCGGCCATCGACTCGTTCCGCACCATCGCCTCCCTCATGGTCACCTCGCCCGCATTCCGACAGCTCGGATCCGATATCATCTTGCTCACGCGGGACGTCCTTGCTGACGGGGCCGAAGCCGTCGCTGACCAGGCTGCCGCCGTGAGTAAACTCGCAGGGTCTTCGCTTTTCCCCGATCTAACCTTTTCTCCCGCAGGCGGCCGACAAGACCCGTCCGTCCGAGACGGAGCGCAAGGACGGCGTCGATTTCGGCAAGTTGAAGGAAAAGGGCAAGGAGCACGCCAAGCATACCGTCAGCGGTCTGTACAAGGCTCAGGCCAAGGAATCCGCGTTTGATTCGGCCGTCGATGCCATCAAGGTGAGGGAAACCGTCTTCCTCCGAATCGACTCTCATCGCTGACGGCTATCCCTCAGTACTTTGACGAAAAGTTGCCCGCCGCCGATGAAGCCAAGGACAAGCTCATCAACCGCTTGCAGCAGATCGTCGTCCAAGCGCAGAAGAACAAGTCCTACCACCAGGCCATCAACACGCTCATGAATATCGTGAAAAAGTATGCGTCCAAGGCACAGGAGGCGCTCGATGAGACGATCGACAAGAGCGACGTCAGCGACGAAGATGAAAAGGTGCAGCAGGCCGGTCGCGACCTGAAGCAGTTTGTCGAGAACTTGGCGGGCAAGAGCATGGATCCGGTAATCGAGACTTCGCAAAAGGTGCGGTGCATCGCAAACGCTTTGCGTGACCGAGGATTGGGCTCATTATCTCTGTCCAGGCCGCCGACGACATCAAGAACGACCCCAGGTTGAGCGAGTACTTTAACGCGATCAGCGAGTACCTCAACCGTGTCTTGCACGATGAAGGATGTAAGTAAAGTGCCGACTTTTTAAGGACTCCGATTCTGACATCTCGCCTAGACATCGTCTCGCAGAACGCCTATCGAAAGGTTTCCTCCCTCTACGACGACGGCCAGTCTCTCCTGCGGGACAACCCCAACTGGAAGGCCGACGCCTCGGCCCTGCAAAAGGAACTCGAATCCTTCTTCAACGCGCTTACCCATGATGAACTCACCTCCAACTTGGTCGACGCGATCGAGACCATGGGCGAAGACATGGCCGATGCCGGCAAGGTGGGCTTCAACAGCTTGAAGGCCAACGGCCACGGTCTCTACCGGGACTTTGTCGATGTCATGGTGCCCCGTATCATTGGTCTGATCAAAGAGATTCCCGTCCCGCGAATCGAATTCAAAAGCGAAGATGTCGATTTGGTGATTGACGACTTCAACTTGGAGTCGGCGTCGTTCATTCCCGACTCGATCCGATTCGTCGCGCACAACGACTTTGAGTTTACGCAGGGCTATGCCACTTATGCGTCCGAATACGACAGCACGGTTCGAATGAGGGTCAAGGGCCTTCACGTCTCGGCCTCCGACATTGCCTACTGGTTCAGCAAGAAGAGCGGATGGGTCCAGTTCGAGGACTCGGGTCTCTTGGATATTCAGTTTGGCCCGCGAGGTGTCGACTTTGATGTCACGCTCGAGAACGCCACGGAGGATGACCGAGAGACCTTCTTCGTTGTCAAGAACGTCGATGTCAACATTACTGGCTTTGACTACCAGATCAGGCAGAACCAAAAGTGGTTCGCTACCTGGTTGGCCAAGGCTCCCATGCGAGCATTCCTGAGGGTGAGAACTCTCCCGTTGGAAAGTTTGAATGTCATCTGACCCTCTACTTCCTCAGAGCAACATTACGCACACCCTTGAAGTCCAGATCACCGAGTACTTGAAGCAGGCCGATCTGCAGCTCTACGGCTTGCAACAGCGGACCATTGCCGCCACCAATGCACGACCTACTCCTGCCAACTACTTGAAGGCCATCTTCTCCAGCTCGGTCTTCCCCCAGGGTCCCGGCATTCTCGCCAACACCCGACCGGGCCAGAAGGGCATCGTCAAGTACGGCCGACGAGGCGAGTTTGTGCTGCACGTCGGTGTGGACGAGGACCTGTTCCCCGGAAAGCCCGAAGGCGCCGCCAGGAACACGAAGCGGGATGCTATCCGTGGCAAGGCCAACGCTGCCACTGGTTCATCCAAGAGCGTTGCCGGCAAGGTCCAGAAAGATGCCGACAAGGTCAAGGGCAAGGCTGAGGCTGAGGGCAGGAAGCTTTCGAGGGCCGCGCGGGAGCAGGAGAGGCGCGAGTCGAGGAGCGAGGGCTGGAGGTCGGATGTCTTTGACGTTTGAGCATCTGGTGTTCTTCGCTGAGAAGGCCGGAAGATGGCCGAGACGTTTAGCTTGTAGTTCATTACCCATTCACGATTGTATTGAAAATACTCGAAATGTACATTGTAGAAGTTGTCAAATCAATCAGTTTAGAATTTCTTGTGCTCGTTTCCCCGTCCGCGATCTTGGACGTGGACCTTGGCGGTGGATCCTTGACTGAAGAGCGGCAGCGGCTGCAACAATGACAGCAGGCTTACGATGTCGCAATGATGCAAGAGGGATTTGCCGCAGATAGATGAGAAGGGTGGTGGCGAATTTGGATCCGGGCCTGTTTGTTGAGCGAATATCTATCCGCGTGCGTTCGATCGGCACGCACGGAACAGCGTAACCAACAACGTTGCGTTCAGATTTGGTTGGTTGTGACGCCATTGAAGTCAGGCCTCTTCATTGACAACACTATCTCATCAGTCCATGAGCATCCTACAGTTCACTCTCTGCTCACTATGACGGAAAAGCTCGCGCATCAACTGCGGGGACTCGCCCTGAGTTCCGCGCCGAATCACCTCGATCCGTTTCACTCATCCAGCAACACCGGCACACTGCCTACAAAGACCGTCCCTTCCTCTTCCACCAGCAACTCACGGCCTCCCGTGCAGATGAAGAAATTCATGAACCCAATACCGCAAAGACAGCAGAATCCGTATGCGGAAAGCCAAAAGGCAGCCATGATGCGTTTGGCGGGAGTACCGGCGGAACGGCTACCATTAGGCAGCAGTAATGCTGGGAATCCTTCAGGTGTAGGATCACCGGCTCGAGCACATGTAAAGGGCGTTCATGCCGCTCATGGTGTACATGGACCAGCACACTCATCAACGGGAAGGATAATGACATCGACGCTTGGACCGCAGAAAAAGGTTCCGAATACGAGTTCGGCGTTGGGAACGGGGTCGAAGGAGGGGAAGTACGAAGCTGTGGGAAGGGGGGACGAGAATACACCAGTGTCGACGGCAAACAGTATGTTCAATACGGCGAATGGACAAAGAGGTGACAAGATGGAGGCGGCACCCAAATCGCATGTTCAAGGCCTGCGGGACGAGGGAGTCGCTATCCGGGTGAACGAAGGACTGGATATGAGCAAGATTCCAGAGGGGGATATCGGTTCCATGATGAACAAGAAGTGAGTGCACATTATCATCACACAGCGTACTGCCTGACCCTATATGTGTACCCGTTCTTCAGGAACCCTGGCTTCTCCTTGACGTCATTCGAGATCGGCAGGAAGCTGGGTCGAGGAAAATTTGGACGTGTTTACCTCGCCCGGACGAGGGCACCGCCTCATTTCGTCTGTGCCATCAAATGCTTGATGAAGGACGAGATCAAGAAGGACAAGGTGGAGAAGCAAGTGAGGCGAGAGATCGAGATTCAGCAGAACCTTCGGTGAGTGTCCGCTGGATGAATCCTGGGAGGCTGAACCGAGGTTGAGACAAAATGAGCACATCCATAGACATCCAAACATCCTTCGTCTCTTCACATATTTCCACGACTCCAAGCGTATCTTCCTTGTGCTCGAATACAGTATTAAGGGAGAACTTTTCAAACACCTGCAGAAAGAGGGAAGGTTCTCGGAACCGAGAACGGCAAAAGTGCGCGAGACATTGTCTTCCAGCATGCGGTCCCATCGTGCTCACCCCTCCTTCAGTACACCTATCAAATGGCAGACGCACTGGCGTACCTGCACAAGAAGCACGTTATACACAGAGACATCAAGCCGGAAAACATCCTCCTAGGTGAGTATAACAGCGCTGCGAGGCGGTCCATCTCTGACACACATGCTCCCAGGCCTCAATGGCGAACTCAAGATTGCTGATTTCGGATGGAGCGTACATGCGCCTAGCAGCCGGTCCGTGAAGTCCCTCCTCATTTGCTGCGTACCTTGCCATCTGACCTGATCTTTGGCTCAATGACAGGCGGACGACATATTGCGGAACGCTGGACTATCTCCCGCCTGAGATGATTCTTGGAGCACCTCACGGTCACTATGTGGATCTTTGGGCATTGGGAGTTTTGACGTATGAATTCTTGCATGGAGGACCACCATTTGAGGTAAGCCGCATCTGGTTGAGTGATCTAATATGGCTTCTCATTTGCGTTTTATCGCAGGCTGAGTCTCAAAAGGACACGCACAAGCGCATCTGCAACGTCGACTTACGCCTGCCTTCCCACTTTTCGGTCGAAGCTGGAGATGTCATCGTCAGAGTCAGTCCAGCGTTGCACGTTGATCGTTACAAGTATGGCTAATGTCGCAGCAAACAGTTACTGAAACTCAAGCCAGAAGAGCGCCTGCCGCTTGTGGATGTCATGAACCATCCCTTCGTCACAAAGTACAAAGATGTCAAGGCGAGCGACTTTGCATGATGGACGGGGTTTTTGAGGCAGTCGGGCTGTTGTATGGGCCTCGCAGGGCCTCTGAACCCAGCAGGGAGCGGCCTGGGGCGGTATGCGAGATGCAGTGGACCTCCGCTGTGACAGCTCGAGTGCATGGTCTCATCATTAGCTCGTGGTCTCACCGAATTCGTCAAGAGCACGCTCCCATTTGGTAGCGGTATGAGCGATATCGCATGATTTACTACATACTGAGTTACAGATGCGGTAACCATGATGGTTGTCCTTGTATACCTTGCGCCAGAATCCCTTTTGTTTCAGAATTCCTTCTTCCTGGCCTCTTCCGGAATAGTCTTCTTGGGTGGCACCCTGCCCATCTTTTTGTTGAGTTTCACCAGCCAGGCTCGACCGCCTAGTTGCAGCGCACCATACGCGCCAAAGATCAGAATATGCCCATACCAGCCCATGCGGTGCCAGCCCGTGAGCGCGGACTTGAGGTCAAGTAAGAAGAACGGCAGTACGAGATAGTTGAGTGTTGATTGTACGAAGAACCAGCCCAAGAAATCGTAGAGCGCCTTGAATGGCGACGATTTCCGTGGCGGTTGAGGCAGAAAGAATGGTCGAATGAGATGCCGGAACGGTCGTCCTAGCGACGTGCAGAATCCGGCAGTGACAAAAGCAACTAATTCACGGAAGCAGGAAGTCAATGATGAGGTGCTTGGTGATGTGTACGCAAAGATGCAACCTACAGTAGTAACCAGGCGCAACTCCGTGCTACAACAAGGATATCACAATAAGCGCGGATGCCATGTACCCCATCTCAGATCTTACCCAAAAAGCAGAAGTCAGGAAGGTCGTAAGGGTACTCCTGAAACCCGGCTTTTTGCCCGGGGGCGTAACGCGCTTGTAGATGGTGTCTCTAAGCCAGACCTGAATTTTGAGTTTGAGGTTCAGCCTCTTGTGCAGCATGGTATGCGGGAAAACCTACATTCGCTCCGCAATTCCAGCTGTCGAAGAGTACTTTGTAACTTTGCGCGGTTTCTATATTCCAGATGAGCACATTCGAGACCCTGTTCCAAAGCGTCTTGCCGGTCTTGGCGTCATAACCGTTGAATCCCAGGCCGGTGAGGATGCACGCGCCCTGGATAATTGCGATCATGAGCGCAGTCCAGGCCCGGCAGAAGAAGAAACTCACCTCTGCGACTGTCCATACGGCGTAATATTTAGTCCGAGCTATGAATCCGGCCAATTGAACGAATCCGAAACGCCACAATCTGGAGTGTGAATACCACCACTTGGCATCTAGGAGTCTTTCGTGGCTGGCTTTGCCGCCATACAGGGCGTAGATGGCCAAAAACGTCAGACCCGTTGCGAGTTTTTGATATGCGACAGTCTTCCGGAGCGCGGGTACTCTCGGCTTTCTGTGCTCTTGGGCGGCAGCCTTGGATTCGGAGGCGGCCAGGGCGGAGCTCGCGTTGCTGGCGGGTGGCGAGGTGAACAAAGTGCCCTCAACCAGTGCGTTGTAGGTCGCAAAGTCGCTCGGTGGTCCTGCCATAATGGAGGGGTAGTAGAAGCTACGTTGAAGCAAGTTACACATCAATGGCGGTACAAGAAACGCTCCGGACATAAACCTACCAAAAACCCAGGAACCTGGTCAAGCTTGGGATTTTCTCAACGCGGGCGCCGTCTTGAGCTTGATCCAGTCCCTAACGAGGATAAGACGTCAACAATAGAAGAAGCTGGATAGCATTGGGTATACCTCGTGAGAATGCCTTCCGTCTTCTACGTTCCAGGCAAACGTGATCAGCTTCATCGCCAAGACCATCTGAGACCCGGTGATTTCGATGACCGATAGAGGGATCGCTACTAGGGCTCGATACACATGACTGGTGAAGTCGGGTATTGGTAAGCGGCATCGCAATCAGGCTTCAAGATTTCTTACTTCATCGTCAAATGTCCCATGATGATACTGAACGACGAGTGTTTCTCAGCTCCTGCGATCGACTTGCCGCCGCCGAAACTTTAACAAATTTACTCACCCAAAAGCAATCCACGGCATCCATCCCTGTCCTCTCCCATCCCTGCCAACGCCCACTCCGCTCTTGACGATCAGCCAGACCACAACGCTATCGGCGAACAGCTGGAGGAAACCCCAGTACATCTTGAAGAGCGCCAGTAGGAAGAAGCATGACGTCAGAATCGAAAAAATGTCCTTGTATGCTGGTTTCGAAGCTGGAAGCCGTATGTACAGATGTCCGAGAGGGTAAGAAACCAAGAGAGTGAAGATGAGCTAGAGCGTGGGTCAGGGTTCAGTAAGAACGCAACGTGGATAGAGGAAGCATTCTTACCTTCAGGTGGTCTGGCGGGGCACCGACTATCCCGGAGAGGTATTCGAACGGTCTATCCAGCATCCTTCTGTCACCGCCAAAATATACGTGCAGCGATAGTCCGGATATTCGCAATGTTCAAAGAGTGTCACGGCTGATTGCAACACATCCGAGTTGCCTAGACACCTATGCACTCCATGAAGAGAAGAACCGCGAAACCAGTACGAGAATCGGAATGGATCTGAAACACCGAAATCTTTACACGTCATTCCTAGATCCGGTTGATCAACCCGCATTTTCCCAGTCCGAGTAGCTGATCGGCGTGGTTGTCTTCAAGGTGATCCGCATCAGATGCAACGATTCATCAGTTCCATCAGTCTATCTACATACCAGACTCCAAAATGCCCAGTGCTACCTCTGTTGCGCCCCCGAAAAACGCCAAGGAATGGCACAGCCCTAGCTTCCGACCGGAAGACATCAACGCTTTGATCTTGGGTGTCGGTAAGCTTGAACCTCTCGTGTCCTGCAAGCCCACAATTTGATTATAGCGGACGTCTTTGCTGTCATTCCCTGTGCATAGACCGATACAACCCGTCAAATGTTGGATTCTTGGAGGATTATCTGCATACCCAGATTGAAAATGGACAGCACGACCTTTTCGCAAACCTGGCCATTCTGAAACTGTAAGTCTTCATCTGTGGAACTGCACCATGTCATTGAACATCGCCGGTCGCTCAGGCACCAATTCAACCTCAACATGATCAACCAGCGCGTCGTTATCGACATCCTCCTTCTCGCGCTGACATCAGCGCCAACAATCGACTCTCAAGACTTCAACCTCGCTCTCACGCTCTGTCTCGACCGTCCGCCCGCCTCGTTGCTACAGCCGAATCGAGATGACTACGACGATGAGGACGACATGCCGTTGATGACGGATGAAGTTGCGCTGGTTGTGCCGTTTTTGCAGAAGTGCTGGAGTCTGTTGCGGGAATGCCGATTCAGGGACTTCTGGCAGTGTTGGAAGCAGGAGCAGGGTGAAGGAGCCGAGCGTGAGTAAACCAGTCGAGATTACGCTCTCTCGGTCTTGAAGTCGGATGTTCAAAACTAATCACCCTGCGCGTCCGTCCCAGTCATTCGCTCACAATACCTTCATGACCACCGTCACGCAACATCGAATCTGCGATTCCTGATCGCGAGCACCATCGCCTCGTCCTTCTCCAGCATCTCTATCGCACGTCTGCAGCGATGGCTAGACTTCTCCTCGGCAGATGAGACCAAGGCGTTTGTCGAAGGTGTCAACGGATGGAAGGTGTCGGGGGACAATGTCGCGATTGAGGGTAACGGTGACAACGACGTCAAGCCGAGTGTCATCAAGGAGCATGTGGACCTCAAGCGTGAGTGTTGCATCCACGTCGCTCATCGTGACATAGCTCATTCCCCCATCTCCAGAATTGAGCAAGATCATTGGCGCCGCTGCTGTCTAAAGGGAACAGTAATCACCAAGGTGTATATCGGCACCTGATGTGGGACAGGGGCATTGTATGCATTGTTTCATTTGACGATCACAAGATGGGATCCAGGTTTCCATGCAGAGTCGGCGCGCCCGATTACGTCGCTCATCCGATAAGCCCAGTCAAATGCTCGTCTGCCAAATAGTGCTATTCGGGTAAGCTTGATATCGTTCGAACATCCTGCACTATAGCCATCCGCGATTCGGCTGTACCCTAAGAACTTCCTTATCGGCT
Source organism: Naganishia sp. PT2105A-2 (assembly GCA_023628115.1). NCBI lineage: Eukaryota > Fungi > Basidiomycota > Tremellomycetes > Filobasidiales > Filobasidiaceae > Naganishia > Naganishia sp. PT2105A-2. The sequence continues at coordinate 23,036 of JAMALG010000100.1, read as the reverse complement.
TCATCTTCGCGGTTGGGCAACGACGGGCCCACGAACGACGGGCCCACGACGGCTCTACTGTACCCTAAATTATATCAATGGCTCACGGACGAGCCGAAGCCAGGGGTTTGCAAGAAAGTCACGGCGCGCCTTTGCCTGTTTGGCATCTATGTGTAAGCCATGCTACACCCTGTGTCTGCCTGATTACTGTTGGTTAGAATTTGCGTGGGTAGATCCTGCCATCTTTTCTCCCCGCTCCCTGATATTTCGCAAGACCCCATCTGTTATTTCCTTCCACACCTGAGAAGATGTCGTTTCGAGGTAAAGATCTAGGAGCGGAAAGGGTGTCTGGCCAGCGCGCTTGATTTGCTGGGAACGGCTCTCGTCTTGCTTATCGGATTTTGCCGTTGCATTCTCCGACACATCGAGTTTCCGGAAATCTTCGCTTGTGTCGTTTGATTGATTTGCTGTCGAGGTCGTCTCAATTGCCAAATCTTCTGCGCGCGTTGCCACATAAACGCTCTCGCCATCCTGGGCCGGTGTTACATTCTCCACGGATCCCTTGACAACGTCATCCAACAATTTCACCAATCTGGTATCGATGGGAACGCGTCCAAGCCAAGCTATTTCCTCCCTTTGAGCCATCTCCTGCCCGCCGCCTTTTGAGAAGATATCACTGATCTCTCCGCAACACGGGCAGACATAGCCTGCCATGTTTTCGACAAGTCCAAGGACCGGCAGCGAGAGCTTCCGGGTAAAGGAGAGCGATTTGAGGGTATCGTTGAGTGCTGTCGTCTGTGGCGTTGTGATGAGAACACAGGTCGGCGTCGGGCAGAATGTCGGCGGCGGGCGATTTGGATTTGGCAGGAACAGAGGATGCAGGTGTGTCAAAAGGGATATATGTTCGTCAGAAGTACCTGTTGGCAACGCAGATTGTATTTGATACTGCCAAAAGGTAACGACACGGGCAGCTCACCTGGAGGCGTGTCAATCACGAGGTAATCAAGATCTCCCCACCGGACTTCGGCCAAAAATTGACGAATCATGCCGTCCTTCTTCGGTCCTCGCCACACCACGCTGTCTCCTCTGTCCTTCAGCAGGAAGCCAATGCTCATACAACCCAGTCTGCGCTCCCGGTCCGCGTACACGGGAACCCATCCGTTGGAAGACTGATGAACTGATTGCCCATCGAGTCCAAGCATTCGTGGCAGGGATGGCCCGGTAAGGTCCAAGTCGAGAAGTCCGACCCGTGTGGTTGGCGAAGTATTGAGAAGTGAGAGCGCCAACTGAACTGTCGAGGAACTTTTGCCGACTCCACCTGAAGCGGGGATCCAGGGATCAGCATCGTTCCATATACAGCGATCCTACATGACAGACTCAAGGACAACTCACCTTTCCCAGAGACGACGATGATGATATTCTTGACGCTGGCCAAACGACGAGAAACGGGCGTTTCGATACTCGCCATAGTGTAAAGTGCTCGTCGCAGGCAAGCTCTCTTCACGCTCGCTCAGCCTGGTAAGAAGGATTTGATGAGCGACTGGCAAGCTGATTGTCTGCGAGCGGTCCTCTATCGTTTCCTGGAAGTCGCTTACCAACCATGGTCAGTCGACGTTATCATGCTCTTGACGACCAAATGCAACGATCGAGCGACCTCCACATGTTTCCGCATTCATCCATCATGCCATCATCAACCGTGCTTCATTCCGGATAGGATTGACAGTATGTCGAGTTGATCAACATCGACAAAGGGAGTTGCGTCCTCATCTCATTTCGTGCGGTATCGCTTCAGCTTTCTGCTCGCAGCGAAGTATGGAAGAGCATGTTCGGTCTTGCACATAGTCACCGAATTTCGATAACTTTACCAATCGGGCGGAACTGGAGCAGCCTGAAGCGGACAGCGTCAGGGCCGGTCTCACATCCACCATGTCGCACATAGATGCATCCGTTGACCGCTTGACCAGTTTTCCTCCTGCATTCCCCGACGAGGAAGAGAGAGGTCAGGTCAATCAGGTAATTTCGAGCTTGTTCAATAAAGTCCGTTCACGATTCTCGCCAGCGACTCCAGTCTCGACTACGAGAAGTCATGATGCAGACGGACTTCAGGACACGCCCATCTCGGAGCGTACAGACTATGGAGGACCCGGCGCCGAGCCAACTTCGCCGCCACTTGGCCGTTCGGCAACTCTCAATCAAGGTCGGAACGCATCAAGACCGTCGGCTGGAGCTATCGCGGCACCATTCCTTTCGTCGCACAGTACCAATCCTTCTGAGCAGAGAGCGAGCTCGTCCAGGCATTTAACCTCGAATCCGACTTCGCCTACGAACCGATCTTTCTTCAGCCCAAGTCATAGTGATTCGCACGGCCTGTTGGGACTGGGATTGCAAGAAGCCGGTTTAGCACCGTCGCACGGTGGAACAGTTACCGGTCCAGGTAGAACCGACCCATCTTCTCGCTCTCTTAGCATACAAACAAGGGATTCCGAAACCAATCGACCTCCTCTGGCGAGAAATGTCAGTTCTAGAGCTCCGGAACCTGCTCCTCCCCTAGTCTCGACGACACCCGTGGTACGAAGTCGTGACTATGCGATTGCGCATCAAGCCTACAATCCATCGCCAATCGGCAGTCGCAGCACTCCCGAAGGATATCCGATACCTGGGATCATCTCGGCTCGCCGCATGGGGAACCACGACTTGTCCAGCTCCTACCACCGCAAGAACCCGTCCGTGTCCTCCATCAAACGCCTACGGAAGCCCTCATTGACGGGATCAATGCTGTCGCTGTCGCCAAGCTCGACTTCGCTGTCGGGCATGAACTCTGTTGGTGAACAATGGGATTATTCTGCGATCCCTGGCTTTTCGATTGCAGACGATGTGCGCAGTATACGTACGGTTGACATACCCTCTGTTCATCATTCGTACAATGCTGCCGCGGGAGGATCGATCAGCGGAATGTCATCGCGCGAGAACGGCAGAAGACAAAGCAGCACGAATCCAAGCGTAACCAAGATCATAAGGAGATTGAGGGGTGAAGGATTGAGCAAGACGTATTGGATGGCGGACGAGAATTGCAAGGAATGCTATGATTGCAAATCCATTTTCACCACTTGGAGAAGGAAACACCACTGTCGCATTTGCGGTCAGATCTTTTGCTCGCGATGTGCGCCAAATATAATCAAAGGTAAGTCTCCGCATAATCGACTGCAAAAGACTATCTGATTGGGTTTTTGTTTCAGGTCACCGCTTCGGTCACGACGGGATGGTGCGAGTCTGCAACCTGTGTCTGGCGATCATGGACGAGTACGACGACGATGACGATATTCGAAGTGTAGCCTCCGCTGGGACGTCGTCCATGCCTCCATCGGCAAATCCGTTTCTCAGAGACACCGGTGAATCACCACGAACAGCGCAATCGCCGTTCGCGGCGTCGCAATTGTTTTCGTTCTCTCGGCCGCATACGGAGCTGTCCGCGATTTCCGAGCAGCATGGGCAGCAGCAACAAAGATGGCGCTCCGACGCTTCAGAGAGACTGAGCGATGATGAGCCGACGAGGGAGGACAACACTGGTTCGCAGTTCATGGGATCACTGCCGACGACCCCCGACATGAGAGGCAGAAATTTCAGCAGGAAACCTGTAGGCGAACAGCACAACCACGCGACACATCCCCTGTTACAACAGATGTCTCCGCGCGCAACAAGCCGGCCGCCTGGCGATGGAGCGCCATTCCGGCGCGCGATACAAGAGGAAGATATCGATGCCGTCGATGATCCAGCTCGAGCAACTCACGATCCCAACAGTCATGCCGCATCGTTCTCCCCCGAGAATGCCAAGGCAGAGTTGGCAAGTGCAGTACTCAGTACTGGACCCGAGATCAACGCCATCAGGTCTCCGGGACAACGGGGAGTCGGCACCTTGCCTAATCAGCAAGAAACGCAGTCTCGCGGAAACGAACGGTCGTACATGGATTTCCCATCATTAGATGATGGCACTTCCGCTCAATCGAGAGATATCGGAAGCCTTCTATCACCGGTGTCGGATCACCGGCAAGAGCCAAAGACAAGCATTCCGCCGGGTCTGCTTCGATCGAGACTATCCTCAAGGATGTCCACGTCAGGACTCTCAAGCTCTCTGCTTAGTGAAGTCACCGGACCGAACGGCGTATGGCGTTCAAGAGTCGATTCGTTCATGTGAGTGGCTGGTCTCGATTACAAGCGGGTCTCGTCATCTCACTCCAATCATCTGTCGTAGGCCGTCCAGTGATACGCTCCAGGGATCGTCCTTGAAGCATTTTCGGAAGATGCTCAATCAGGCCATCCTGCGCGAAAAACTGCAACGACCTGAAGAATGGGAAACTGTTCTGGAAGGTCTGCTTCTCAAAGTATGCGCCAGTATCTCTCCGAATGTCCGAAACGGAGACAGTCTTGATGCCCGGACGTACGTCAAAATCAAGAAAATTCCTGGCGGACTGATCCGGCAATCAGAATACGTAGACGGGATCGTCATCACGCAGAATGTGGCTCACAAGCAGATGCCGCGGCACATGATAAGCCCTAGAATCATGATCTTGACTTTCCCGTTGGATTATCATCGCGTAGACAATCAATTGATCTCGCTGGAGCCCTTGATGGCACAAGAGAAGAATTACTTGAAACACCTCACCAAACGGGTTGCCGATTTACGCCCACATGTGGTCCTGGTCGAAAAGACGGTCTCTCGATTGGCGTTGGACTTCTTGCTCGAGGCTAAGATCGCTGTTGCCAGAGGTGTAAAGCCATCCGCCATTCAACAGGTAGCCCGATGCACGCAGGCCGATATCATCGCCTCCATGGATCGTCTAGCCATGGAGCCCAAACTTGGCCGTTGCGCGGAACTCAAGTTACAGACCTTCGAACACTCCATGATTCCCGGCTATCGCAAAACATATATGCGATTCGAGGGCTGCCACGAGGAGTTTGGGTGCAGCCTGATTGTCCGTGGCGCCGATCTGCAAACCCTTGTCAAAGTCAAGGAGATCGCTGACTTCATGGTACTTGTCGTGATGAATCTCAAAATGGAGATGGCCCTCTACTACGACGAACAGAATATCTTGCCGCCGGACGCTGATCCACAAGTCGCCCAGCGGCGGTCCGATGATATCAACGGTTCGGCGATTGCCTCTCTTGGCCGGAGTACGAACATTGGGAAACAGCGGCAAGAACAATTAGACTCGGCGGAAAAGCAGACAGCGGAGATTGAAGCTAGCCTGGCTCCGTATCTGAACACTGCCTTGTCTACGTCGTCATCCGTACATTATCCGCCTCCAGCACCGCTTGCTAAGATGGGAATCCTGGACCAAAAGCTGCGTTCCCTGCTCCTCGAGCGCGATGAGAAAGAGGCCGCACAGATCTTGTTGGAGGAAAGTCTTGGTAATATGAACAGCAGGACACCAACAGAGGAACAAGATGCGAATCCCTTGATCGCGGATCAATCGGACCCAGCGATTACCCCGACTGGAAAGACGACCGCAGCGTACAATAATCTTCCCGTTGACGGCCCGGGGACAAAGGAGTTGGCAGCCTCGCCTCTAATCTCGCCTAGTGAGAGTCGGCTGGAAAGTGAAATCGCTCAAACTTCATTCAGACACAAAGAGCAGTTGAAGATATGGGCTTGGTACCGCAAGAACAACCCCCACGACCTCTGCCCCCAAGTATTTCAGGGCTTGTCTTATATCCATGCCACGGTCTGCGAGGGTTCCGACAAGCCTTGCACCGGGCCAGAGATGGTAACGTCCAATTTCTACGCCGAGGATGATTGTGCTCTCGGGCAATACCTGGAGCGGCTTTCAACAGCCGCAGCGCAGCCATGCGCCAACAAAGCCTGTACACGGATCCGCTTGCATCACTTCCAGGTACTAGTACATGGAAACACCCGTCTGCAAATAGCGGTGGATCAATTCCCCTGTCCCTCACCTGGAAATGAAAATAATGTGATTACGTGGAGCTATTGCAAAGTCTGCAAAGAGGCTTCGCCGACAGCGATCATCAAAGAGGAAACATGGAAATTCTCATGGGCAAAATACCTGGAGCATGCCTTCTATCCGCCGAGTATCCGAGGCGGCTTCAGCTGTCCACACGACGTATATCGAGATCAAATCCGCTATTTCGCTCTGCATAACGTTGCTATACGAATTCACAACGAGGAGGCCAGGGTATACGATGTCGCTCGACCATCTCTCAGGTTGCAGACACGGCTCGAGACTCGAGTCATCCTGAAGAATGCCGAATACGACATAGTTTCCGGGAAACTCAATAATTTCTTCGACTCGGTCCTACTCAAACTTCGCACTTTCGATATGCAACTGGTTGAACAGAAGAAGGTATGTTCACGGATCGCGATGTTCTCGGCTCGTGTGACTGACAGACATCTACAAGATGGATGAGCTGCGCCGGACATTGAATGACCTGGCGAACAAAGCTATCGCCGACAGGAACTTCTTGACATTGGAGATGGACAGGACCTATAAATTCAGCCCATTGACCGATGTTTTAGCACTCAATTCTGTGTACCAGATGTTGCAGGAGAAGGCAGTGGCTTGGGAGTATGTACAATGGCAGTCCGAAGCGACGCTCGTCGTTGCACACGCTGATCCCGTGTTTTCTGCGCATAGGACGGAATTTCATGAATTGGAAAAGGTCTATCTTCCCTCAGAGAAGGATATCCGTCGAAGTGAGCATCAATACTGGAAAGGATACTTCCCTGGCTGATCGAAACCCTCAGTGACGGCGACTCATCTCAAAAGGCTTTTCGCCTCGCAAGATTCGAACACAACCGATACGATCGTAAGCGGACAGACGGTCTCAGCTGACGATACAGAGGAGGCCAAATCCCGGACAGATGAAAAGGCAGAGATCGCATGCTCGACTCCGGAGCTGAAACGGTCGTCGGGTCAGCCTATACCATCCGCAGAAGACGACTCGGAAGTTCCGCAGCTCGTTCTCGATACACCCATGCCTCGACCGAACCCATTGGAAAGCGCAAACATCGGGGAAGCGGTACCAGCGATGGAGCTGCCGAAACAACCCCAGTCTGAAGAGAATGGCGTGGAACGTTTGTACGACAGCGATTCCACAATCTCTGCACTTCCATTCATCAGTAAGTCTCGCTGCCGCGACGGGCGGCAGATCAACAATGGGGGAGAATCAAGCGCTAGTGGAATGGACGGAGACCCGAGGGCATTGCCATCACGCTTGCCCCGGAGGTCAAAGCCTACACCCACGTAAGTGACGGGTTGACGATGGTCAATCGTTGGGCATATTGAAGCTAAACACGCTTTTGTAGAGTGGCGGATCTGGTCAAGCGTTTTCAGACGTCTGGACCATTGAACCCCGAGGGCGAGATCGACAACGCCGCGTTGACCTCATCACCTCCTTCCGTCGACACGCATTGGGAGGAATCGGACAGCGATCATACACGTGGTTATCGGCCACATCTTCGGAGGGGCAAGACAGAGGGAGCCATGCCGAAGAGCCGCAATCACGCCCGACCAAATACGCTCTCTGATGGAGACCGAAGTTACGCAGCTAATGCTTCACGTATTCCCACTATCTCCGCCATCCGCCGACCACTTCGCCCTCTCCGAACAGCCTCGGCTGGAACCGATTCGAACTCGCCCTTCGATATCATGAAAGATTCCCTTTCCCGCGCAACTCGCCCACCTCCATTGTCACAGGACGCCCCTGCTCCTTCATCCTCCAGTCAAGGTTCGCGACGAAAGGCGAAACCAGAACTCCTCCAGATCGGGAAGGGCAAGGCTCCGCAGAGAGGAATGGACCGTAAGGAGATCGCCTTAGAGGGGCCGTTGACAAGTCTGGCGAAATCCAGTAAACTCCCGGGGACGAGAGTCAGCACAATCGCACGCCACTTTGACAGACTGAGCCGTGAAGCCGAACGTGACCGTCAGAAAAGGTTACATCAAGCGAGAGGTCGCAGGGCGCGTCCCGTTGGCGTGACCAACGCCAAGATCCAGGTATTCAGTAACGTGCGTGATGCTTTCCGGGATGAATCGGATTCTGCCTCCAGTGAAGCGGATGATGAGGACGACGACGAGATTGATAACGATCTGGATGTTATCCCCGGAAAAGTCGAGTTGCCATCGTCTGGATTGGCAGCAGTTTCGCCGCCAGCGAATGCACGGCCCGACTCGGAAGAGACATCTAAGCTCAAGACAGAGCCGGTGGACAAGGCTCCACAGCCAGCTATCGATACCACGTCTCCGCCGCTGGATATACCGTCGGCGCTTTTCCCTCTGCCCGCGTCGGGCTCTACATCAGCATCTGCTTTACAGCCGGAGCAGTCATCTGTATCGGCTTCAGAGGTGCCTACCGATGTTTCCTTCAAAGACAGGTTACAAATAACGCTGCCTCCGTTCGATACCAACGCGCCTCTGCTTAGTGTACCTCCAACACCACTACTAACGGGAACTGACGAGACAAAAGTCCCGCCGAATCATCCTTCCTTGTTGTCTGAGAGCGAAGGCGGATCTGTAGGGCACGAACGCTCATCAATCTTAAAGACTTTATCGAATCTCTGGGCGTTTAGGACCGGTGAGGGTACACCTCTCGATTATCCCCTGTGAGGTTCCGAGTCGTTCTCGTCATTGTCACGCTGACTTGTGCTTTATCGAATGTAGATCTGTTTCTGAACATATATTCGCGGATTCGCGGATCATAATCCGGGAAGATGAGCCCACGTCGATCATCGCATTCACACTCGCCTCCCGTCCTTATCGGGATAAATTGCGTAACTTGGCGCACCAGTCGCGTACCCTTGGCAAGCAAGAGGTCGTCGCGGATGATGGATCCGCAGCCGAGTTGCCTGGGGCGGTAGATCTACCTTTGGACGAATCAAACGATCCAGACGACGGAAGACGAGAGAGGGGCACTCACTTGAATTATGGTTCGTGTCCAGAATTGAAAAGACCCAGACAAGCTGAAGCTTTTTGCCTTAGATTTCGAAAGTAGTAATGCCTCGATCTTTTGCCGAATCTTCTTTGCGGAGCACTTCGCAAACTTGCGCGCCGCTTGCAGCTGCGAAGACAGCTTCCTTGACTCTCTAGCTCGGTGCATCAAGTGGGACTCGTCCGGAGGGAAATCAGGATCAGCGTTTCTGAAAACCCGAGGTACGCTTCATTACGCTCGGCATCGGTACACAAGTGTCTTACGGCAGCCGCATTCCAGATGATCGCTTTATCGCTAAAGAGGTATCGCGCATGGAAATGGACGCTTTGACAAAATTTGCCCCATCCTACTTTGACTATATGCGCCAAAGCATCACCGAACAAGTGAGCGAATCTCCGGGTATGTAGCGAACTTCTGCTGAAGACACTGATTTCGCCACAGGGTCCGACTGCCCTAGCGAAGATTTATGGCTTCTTCAAGATCGGTTACCGCAACAGTACCACTGGAAAGGTCATGCGAATGAACATTTTGTTGATGGAAAATCTATTCTACGAAAGACGATTCGAACGGGTAACTCACAGTATAGGAATAACTGATTACGACGCGAAACTGACTTCTCGCTCATCAAGATATACGACCTCAAGGGCAGTATGCGCAATCGTCTGGTTCAACCTACTGGTAAAGAAAACCAAGTGTTGTAAGCATGAACGCCTTCTCCTAGCGTTCGTAACAGTCTGATGCCTCTGTGTTTAAAGACTGGACGAGAATCTGATGGAAGGTCAGTGTGCCCTCCAAGCGTCGTATATGCGTCTCTGACCTTTATTGATTTTCCAGTCGCAAATCGGCAGCCACTCTACCTAAGAGATCACGATAAGAAGATTCTCAAAGCCGCATTGTGGAATGATAGTAGGTTGACATTTTTTCCGAAGTGACAGAATCACTCCGCTCATCGTAGTTGCTTGTAAGCTCTCTTCTTGGCCAATCTGAATGTGATGGACTATTCTTTAGTGGTCGGCGTGGACACGGAGAACAAGGAGCTTGTGGTTGGTGTAGTAGATTACATAAGACCTTTCACCTGGTAGGCTACAGTTCGAGGATGTTTGGGGCAAAACTGCGCTAATTCTATTCGCGCAGGGACAAGAAACTCGAATCCTGGGTCAAAGATCTTGGTGGGGCAGGTCGAGGAGAGCCTACTATTGTAACTCCAAAGCAATGTACGTATGATCCTGTTCGTCAGGAGTGGTTGCTTACGTGCGATGGGTAGACAAGGCGCGATTCCGGGCAGCCATGGACAAATACTTCCCGTCAGTGCCAGACCGCTGGTCAACGAACGATACAACTGTACAGAATGAGGAGGACACGGTCAAAACGTTGTAGATGCAACATCGAGAACCTCGGCCATGGAATGCAATAAAGTGATATCATTGACCGAGATTGCGACGAATTCTCCCCAGCAGTAGATTACATGAAGTCGACAAGGATATGGCCTCTATCCTGGTACCGATCACAGATCGTGGCCATCGCTGCCTAAGCTCCACAAAGTGTCGAGGCTGGCGTCGCCGCCGATTGTCCGACGGTGTGACTGACGTAACGCATCCAAGGTTTCCGACAGGTTTAAGGCCTGAGAGGTTGATAATGTCTGTCGGTTGGCTCTCGCTCTGGGGCTCGGTTCTGAGGCACCTGGACGACCCTCGCTGCCTGCTCCTTTTCTGTCTTCAGGCATTTTGCCCTCGGCGACATCAGCCAAGTTGGGCGATGGTACAGATGACGTACGAGGACTTCTAGATGGCGCATCGTCCATTGGGGAGACGCTTGTTGCGCTTGCCGGTCGACCGAAAAGGGAGGAAAATCTCGCAAAAGGGCTCGTGGGCCTCGTCCCTTCCTCATTCCCCTTGACGGCGAAAAGGTTCTCATTGTTCTGAGGCGCCATACCATTCTCGTCGGTCGGGATTCCCAACAGCTTCAGCGTCGTAGCCAATCTTTCCCGCTCTATGCAGTCTTCGTGGTCCTCTTCCGAGATATCGAGTTTCCGAGCCCGGGATGCACTCCTTCCCATTGGCGGATGTCCCGGATCCAGCCACTCTTTCGAATGAAGTGGGTCTTCAATCATTTCCTGAACCGCTCCGACCACATCCTCGGTTTTTTCGTTCTCTGCCCTCCACGAGCCGCTTATAGTCCTCCAATCCAGAGAGAAGCCGCGGTAAAGCTATGCCCAATATTTCAGCCTATCATCATGGTAATCGGACATCTACACGTACTTTTCTCTCGCGCTGCTCGTTCTCCTTCTCGGCTTTCCTCTGCTCTGCCTCCCTCTTGGCAACGATACGCAATGGCCGCAATGAAGTGCCTGCTTGACCTTCTTGCGACTGGAGATCGCCTCTGTACATAGCACTACTGACCGCAGCCGACGCAGCTGGGCCCTGTTCAGGCTCCAATACTAGGGGCGTTACGATTTTCGGTTGACTTGGGGAGTAGGCTCGCGTGTATACCTCCGGGGTCACAGCCCCACGATTGCGCCCTCCAGCTTGCCTTCGGTCTGCGTTGGGCGTTCCAGCATTTCGCTGCGTAGTCGTTCTGTCCATGCTGCCGGAAACATTCACTAGGAATTGCTCTTCATCTTTAGGAACGTCAAGGCAGAACAAATGATCAGCATTCGGTAGTCTTGGAAGAAGCGCTTGACGTACCGTCATGCAAGAGGATTTTATCCAGAATCTAGTAGGGTGTTACCTTGAGCATCGAAGAACCTGCGAGCTCGCATATCACGTACCTTGGAGCTATACAGGCGCAAGGCCTTGTTGGCATCCGTCAAGGCTTTGACCTCAGCTTTCAAGGCTATACAAGCGAGGTGTCACTAATCTGATGGTCATTCTTCCTTGCAGAACCTACTGAGAATTGCTGGGTCTTCTTTCGCGCCCACCGCGAGCTCGTCACTGATGGCTCTGACGTTCCCATCAGCCATACGTCCTTTATCCGTGGGAGAAGACCTTGATTGCGAATGCCATGAGATCGCTCCGTCCCCAAGATCATTTGCAAGGTTCAGACCTTGCGATTTTCTCCTCGACCGGGAGCTGTCCGCTTGTTGTGCGCTACTCCCCGCCGAATGCGTGCGGCTCTTCCCGTTTCGAGACACGCTCTGTATACCTTGACTTGCAGCCTCGCTCGCTTCCGCCTCGCTGGCGCTTCCGTCTGACATGTCACCAAACACGTCTGCATCGTACACACGTCCGTCGAGAGTTCTTTCCCGGAGAAGAATCTCGAACCCCTCGTTCTCCTCACGCAATCGGTAGCACTCCGCTGTCCAGTCGGCGACATCGTGTTCGAGGGTGTGTACTCGTAACTGCAGTGTAGTGTGCATTTCCGTTAGCGAAAGCTGAGATTCCGTTATGTCGGCTAATTCCGCACGAAGCTGGGAGATGACTGCGACTTGCGCAATGAATGATTGTTCATCGGACGGTACCGAGCTACCAGAGTAATGCTCTGCGCTTTGCGAGAGAGGTGTTGATGGCGTTAGTCGCTCGAGTTTACACTGCACCGAACGAAGTTCCTGTTGTAGTTGCTGTATTCGCGTACTCAGGGTCTTCTCGGTCTCGGTCTTCTCCTGTCTTTCCAGCTCGAAGGCCTCCTTCTTGCTAATACGGTCAGCAACAGCCTCATTGTCTCGCCTCCTTGACACACACTTGCGCAGTCTGGCGGCTGACAAGCGTCTTGTTTCGCTTTTCCAGCCTTGCAATCGTCATTGCCAGGCGTTCATGCGATGTCAAGCGCTCCGCCATCTCTTTTTGAAGCTTGATCTTGAGAATGCGCAAGTAAGTGAGGTGCCGTGCGTCGTAGGAGATCGGCAACCCACATGCTCCTCTTCGAGGTTGCCATATCTGGCTTGCAGATTCGCTAGTTGATCTTTGAGCCCTATCGTGCTCTCTTCCGGCACATCGAGCGAGCGGTCGGCGCTCATACTTTCGAGGTCCATCTTGGGTTATTGCGAAGATCTGGTCAGGCGAGACTTTGTCGCATCACAGTCTAGCATCGATATAACGCAAACAACGGAAGCTTCAACGCTACCAGCAGTAGAACAAACAATCGAGCTGATTCAGGTATATTTTGAACTCGTTATGTGCCACGCTGTAATGTGAAACGCGCCCGCGATGGAATGTCGATCAACACTCCGGTCAAGGGACTCCAAGTGAGGGATGTCGGTCGGTACGTGCTTCCTGTTAGCCTTCGAACGGTCCTGCTGACGACCTGAGTGCAGAGTGCTCTCCGATTTGGAAGATGCAACGCCGTTTGGATGTCTGAATACAACCTATGCCCCGCAATGCAGACGGATTCCCGGTCGGAGATAACCGAATGCATTGGCGCATTGTTGGGATGGGTATATAACATCGTTCCTGTCCCAGCCTCTACAAGCTTGTCGTTCGTTACCAACCTCAACGGACCCTGCTCCTCCATCTGAGCAGCTGTCGGTTAGTTCTTCCGAGTATGCAGCAGATCTTCGGTGGTAACACCTATTCGGCCGCGAACAATTTGTACCAGCCGAACTACCGCATCGCCAGTGTCAAGCTCGAAACGCCAGTTGCCGACGTTCCGACCTACACCAACATTCTCTCTGCCGCCTCCTTTCAATCAGACCCGCCGCCTACCTTCTCTCAAGCCGATCCCACCCTTTCAGGAGGAAATTTAACGCAGCCTGCTTCGTACGACGCCTCCGGGATCGAGAGCCAGTCCCTCTTGCCCTCAGGCTTCCTCGTCGACTGGCACAAGGTCAAACCCTTGATAACCGTTTCGGAATTGAGGCACTATATCAAGCTTCTTGCAGCCTTCGACAATCTCCTTCAGCACGTCCGGCAAACATCAGGGACGACTGGGACAAGCGATGAGAGGTGCACGGCATTCTTCGCGTCAGCCGCCTACGCTTTCGACAATTGGGCATCAGGTCACAGGGAGTCCAAGAGCTCGGCTCGGCCAACTATCCGACCTGATGCTCTGCCGAGTCTCGAGGTATTGATGGCGTGGCATGCATATTTGATCAAGCCCAGATGGTACTACGAAGACGAGGTCAGGTTAGGGAGCCTCGGCCCTTTCCCTCTGGCGATGGCTGTATGTGAGAGCTCTTGCGATATCGACTGGCAGAAGCTGACAATGTCACCCCGAATACAGGCAGAGTGGATCGATGATGATACTCTGGAGTACCTCCCGCCGACCGGAACAACCCGTTTCAGCAACCCAAATGACCCCTCGCGAACCGGGAGGCTGACCAAATTGGCGCAAGATCTAGCAGCGGTCGCCACCGGTAGTATGCATTTTCTTGCCGGCACAGGTCTCCTCCCTTCCACCGGCGTATGGAAGGGGGAAGAAGGTGCGAAGATATCCAAGGCTTTCGTAGCGGCTATCATGGGACCTGACGCTTCGACAATCCTCGCTAGACCGAATGCCGTCTCTGTCGTTTGCGATCGGCTTGGTGGTGACTTTTCCAACGCATTCTCTTCCCGCATCTTGGCAGACGTACAAACGCGATGTCGAAAGCTCATGAATACCGAACAGAGTCAACACGCACAGCGGATCGAGCGCTTGAAGAACGCATACTATCAGGAAGGATCCACCAGTGTCGACCTCCCCGGGGAGATGTCGAAACAGTCCACGTTCTTGTTGAAGATTCAAAGCCTCGGATGGCTGAAATCTGGAAGGTTTGATGGCGAGGTTGGCAGGCTCTTTCCGTTGCAAAAAGCAGCGATTCGATACCGTACGTGTTCCAGTCGTCACCTCTTCCTCTCGGCTGAATTTATCGGGGTAGACGCGTTTCTGCACTGCATGACGCAGATGGAGGTCGACACAGCTTGTTCCAGTAAGCTTCAAGTCCAAGCGCTAAAGGGGAATGCCCGAAGTCGCACTGACCCTTCCCGTAAAGCGCTGGATATTCAGCTGGCCTGGCAGCTTCATCAGCTCAAAGGACAGCGTTACGTGTAGGTCAACTTCGGCGCGATACGACACCAGGCTCACGGCTCGTGTGACCCATAATACAGCTCCGACAATAAACGCCTTTTCAGGGGACGGATTCTCGAGCAGGTCAGCGCGCCCGATCGGGATGCGTTGCTTCACGCTAGCTACGGACCAACGGCAAGAACTTGGCTCAAGCTCTATCGCATTCCATACTCAACTTGTGGCTGCTACGGCACTAGCGATCTCACTCAAGCCCGTCACACGAAGCCTTCCCTGAAGGCGGCAACCAAGATGAAGATATCGCGCCAACCTGACACAGTAGCCGATGAAGTCGACGTACAGGCCTATGTGGCGAGCATGGATGTCAACGAGAAGATGGCTAGCCATCCCAGTCATCTGGAATTTCTGCACAAAGCATAGCTACCGCTGTGAATATGTTGCACTTAGCCTGATGGTAGCCGCTGAAGCGGAGAAGAGGCCCTTGCGGAATCGTATACTGGGAAGTGGGAGATTTATTCCTCGCTTTCGACATCGGTGTTGAATACAATCATATTAATAAGGAATTTATCCCACCATATACATGTCACTTCGATTCCGTGGACGCGTGCTCATACCCTGAGCCTACGAGCGCGCAACCGACGGCCAGGTATGAGTCGCCCCAAAATTCCAGGCATATGAAGCGGACCGCGAGACGGGCCGCATGTCTGTACGTTGTTCTGAAGCGCCTCAGGCCGCGTTCGCCAATTGAGCCGTGAGCTGTATGTCCCTCCGTGTGCGCTCTGTGATGGCGGCCAAGCCATACAGAATATAAGCGAGATCGTCCTGTTCGTCGAGCGTGTCCATGTTCATCTTGAGGGCACCCGTCGTCAATGAGATGCCGCCTTTCGGGTTCTCCAGCCACAGTCCCACTCGTTCCCTTCGGACATTGGTGATAAGCCAATTGTAGAACGCCATCTTTGCAAGCACTCCTTGGACTCCGTCTTTGGTTGACTGCGTACGGGTGAAGTGGTATAGCCGGCGTTGATTGGTCGACGATGTGGGGATGGCGAGTGTGTAGGCGCTGTCTCGCCACTTTTTATCCTGATCTATCGTGGCCAGGTCCTCGACAAGTTGATGATCGGCCAAAATCCCGGTCCCGCCAAGCTTCAACGTCATCGTATGATTCCGCTTGCGCAACACAGCGCTTCCGACCACCGGTCCAGCTTTACCGCCTTGATGAAACACGAGATCTGGCTCTTTCTTCCATGCAGCGGTCTCCACCCAGTAAGCCTCTTCGGTTTCATTGTTTGGTATTTGCTTGAAGACGAGGTTGGAGGATAGAGGGCGATCGAAAGCTATCTGATAAGTTTGCTGATGGTTGTCCGTTGGTAGGAGGGACTGTTCGAATGTAGACAGCAGATCCTCTTTTGAGTCTTCCGGTAGCAGCGCGACGTCATCAGTCGACGGCCCAGATCGGCCCAGAAAAGATGAAAGGCGACCCATATTGACTAGTCTTGTGAATCTATGGAACCTGTGCAATTTTCAATCGAGTGTCAGTAAATGATTGGTAACGGGGACTAGAGAAGTTTCGCACGTATACGCCTTGACGGTCTTCGCGTAAGAGTGGAGGAGATGCTCTTATGAAGATGGTTTCTCTTAGGCAGTAAGTTAAAGTTTAGTCTCGCGCGCATTTGCGTTATTCTCTTCATCCAACGTACCTTGCAAAGAGACGCAGTTCTCGACAGGATCGACCAACAGATGCCAACCGATGCTGTTGATCACGTTTGTTCTTGAGCCGTTCTTTTCAGACGTCGAAACCGGGTAGGACCTGGCTCATGAGTGGCTTCTAGGTGGACTGATAGGGTGTTGCTTGTAGGGGGATAGCACTGCATGACCATGACGCTGGCAGTGAGGCAGTGTTGACGGATGTTGAGTCATGCAAGCAGCAACTGCCCACCTCACTTGGCATTCGGACCGAGGCACGGAAGATGACGAAGCAGGTAGCTGAAAGGTCAGAGTCGGTCTTTGCGTTCGATCGCCCTGGCTGGTCTTGTTCAGCTTGTTGTTCCAAGACTTTATTTCTGCATTCACGTATAATTGGCCGTTTGATACGCACAGCCACCCCTCTGGACCTCTTCAGGCTGATCAACATCAAGACATTCCAATACATTTTATACGGCAAACAACGCTCTCACTTCGCAAATCACTATTCTCCGTTGTCCAAGTCTTTATCTTGCAGACCACCTTCGACGTACGTCATAGCGCCGAAATCCAACCTCTTGATTACTGACCAGCCGATGTCACTCTATGCACTTCTTGACCTGTTCCTAAACCGACCACTCTTAGTGGCGATTAGACCTACTGATACACATGATTCCTCGCAACCCGACAACCATCGCCCTTCGCGCCGAAGACATCCAGGATATGAAAGACCAGATCGCAGACCGGAAAGCGAAAGAAGGTCTATCCAAGGAGTCACCATCTGCATCTGCTGCTGGAAAGAGCGAAGCACAGGAGCCAAAGACCGGACAAGCCGAAGCATCAACCCCAGCGAAGGGCGTGCCGGCAACGACGCTTGATGCGCGAAAGGCGAAGAGCAGGAACGAGAGATTGGGGTTGTAGGGGTCATGGGGGACGGCATGGTGGTGGTCCCACTTCGACCAACCGGGACGGATGCGAGGTGGATGGCGTACGTCGGCTCAAGGGACCGCGCGGATCAGGATTTTGAAACGCAAACTGTGCGCATAACGACGTCACTCCACTCTGTTCAGTGCTGACAACCATCATCTGTTTTAGCTGTCATCGCTGGGTCGCAAGTCGCTTCGGGTATTCTGCCAAGGTCTCTTAGCTACGTGATCCAGCACTCTCCCATCTCCGCAATTCACGACCGCCGACTAGTATAATCAAGGCTTCAATGGTCGACTCTCGAATTCGCCCTTCTTCCAGCACCTATCGGAAACCGGCGAAGCTCGAGACTCTGCTCCTAAGTACCGGGAAGATGCATCAACATGAAGCTCTCTTTAGTTGTGCTTGTGCAGTCCGGGTGCATGAGACGAAGTTGTCATTAATTGGCGGCAATACTGTAAGAAGTATAGCCATTTGTCTTGAACTTTCTCGTCTCGTGAGGCGTCATACCTGGCTCAGGATCACTCAGATATACGAAGGCGCGGTGACGTCGTCAGTATGCCTCGGAAGGCTTGCATGCTCGATTGAGACACCATGATGTGGAGCCGGAGAGCAAATGCTGGATAGAAGTCTTGACAGTTTTGCGGACGTCAAAAGGATGATGTGTAATCGCTCATTTTCGTGCCCTGAATGCGGGTCCCTGCTTTCCGCCTGTCCCGCTGACAGGTGCTCCTCGTGTGTGCTTAATGGGAGTCGAACGACCTTGCAGAATAGGAGCTATCGCGATCACGAATACCGCAATGAAAGGGAACTGATGCGGTGCTCCGCCGACCTCCACTTATCGCGGTGCTGCGACGTTGCAGCTTCTCTCGACCCTTCGTCTCCGTTTTTTCAGACGTTTCAGTGGTTTCTACTGTGAACGATCCTTGAGAGCACCCTCGAGTACAATCGAGCTGGCTGAAGCATCTGTGAAGAGGAAGGAATCGTACCTATGGCGCGCTCGGGGAAAGCAGATATGTCCAACGGGAAGGACAAAGCATCTCATGCAAAGACCAGGACGGCTCCAAAGGTATGTCGTGCCCTACGGCAGTTCATGTTTACTGTTAACACTTTGATCCTTGTAGAAGAGCCCTACTTCACTATGGAGAAGCGCTCTCGTTGCCGGAGGAGTGGGCTTGCTAGGGATTGCAGCATACCGGGTAAGCATGGATCGCTGAGAAACGGCGCCGTCAGGCCGATAGCTGAAATCTCGTTCCTCCATTTGTAGATATTGGTACAATCTCCTTCGCCGGCCGTGCCTAGTGAACGCAACTCAGAGGAGCAGCTACAGGTGCCAAAGCCTGCCACCACGGCTTCTTCCGCGCTGCCCTGGCCTCAATGGGCTCAGACCGGCGACGACGTGGAATGGCCCGAGCTCGAATCGACGGACCAGATTGACATCGAGGCAGATATCGCGAAGAGAAACGCTGTAAAAGAGGCTTTCAGGGTGAGTTGTTATCCGTTGGGAGCTCGGCATGTTGGCTCATACCTGTGATGTAGCATTCGTGGAAAGCATATGGTTAGTGTTGTCCAGCTCTGCCATTAAGGGGTCTAACGCTCGTGTTCAGAGAGCTATGGCTGGGGATCCGACGAAGTACGTACTATCGGCAGGCGCGTCTATCTACCAAGCTCATCAGATATTACGGTAGTATCATCCCCTATCGCAGAGTGGCTCTAATCTTACCGAAGCAGGAGGAATTGGGTATACAATTGTCGACTCGCTCGATTCTCTATTGTTGATGGGATTCGACGAAGAATATGAGCGGGCCCGAAATTGGGTAGCGACCGATCTGTCGTTTGACGCTGATGCCAATTTCAATTCATTCGAGGTAAGTAATTGATACTTCCATATTCCTGCCCTGCCCTAGCTGAATTGGCACCTCACAATAGACTACTATCCGCATTCTCGGTGGCCTACTCGCGGCCTACTATCTGACATCTGAGCATCCTACATATCACGCCGATGCCGACCTCTTCCTGGAGAAGGCCATCGACCTGGGTGATCGATTACTTTCTATCTTCGACTCGCCCTCGGGGGTACCCTATTCCTTGATCAATTTGGCCAAGCGAGTGGGTTTGCCGGACAAGGACAACAACAACATGGCCAGTCTGGCCGAGGCCGGTACCCTGCAGCTGGAATTCAAATATTTGAGCCACCTGACAGGAGACTACACTTACTGGGACAAAGCGGAAAGGGTAGGCTGCGTTATGATCCGCTGTATCTCTTCGCTCGCAGCCAACAGTTGCATTGCCAGGTCTCCGCCATTATCGCTTCGCAGACGCCTAGGGAAGGAGTCAATCCCATCTTTATCCGGTCCGTCTGCGCTCTCGGTGTGACACATCAGCCGCAACGTTGACACCGATATCCTATTGCAGGCCAGATACTGGTCAATTTATGATGTCTGATATCCGGCTTGGTTCCCGCGGGGACAGCTATTACGAATACCTGCTCAAGCAGTATCTGCAAACTGTACGGAGCAGAGTTTCTGAGCTGCGCCCGCTAATATTTGCTCGATGGCTCTACAGGATCGACAAGAACATATCTATCGGGATGTGAGTACAGTAGTTTTGTGCCGTGGCAGGTCGCTGAGACACAAATCTCGACAGCTGTATGACCAATCGATGAACGGTATCAAGCACCTGATGATGGCGCGGACGCCCCGACAAGGCATCCTGCATACCCTGGAATTATCGCCGCAAAGAGGGCCTGATGGCAACCCGTAAGTATCGCCATGCGCCAAGACAATCGCTCGAGCCTTATACACACCGCTTTAGAAAATGGTACAGTGTGATGAAGCAAGATCATCTGGTCTGTTTCCTGGGCGGATCATTCTTGCTCGGCATCACGGAAGGCGGAAGAAGGCATGTCGACTGGGAACACCTGGACGAGAAGGACCACCTGGATTATATGGCTGGAACAGGTATTATCGATAGCTGCATGCATACGTACCAGACGGCGACGTAAGTATGGGCAAGGTGTTGCGCGACCGGGGCGTCAGTAACGACACCGCTTTAGTGGACTCGGTCCAGAGATCGCGATGTTCCGCGAGGGCGAAGACAGCTTCCGGCACGAGAAAGACTGGTATATCAAGTCGGCACCGTGAGTAGTAAGCTGGATTGCTTATTGCTAGTCTGAGTGCCTCTTGTTGCAGGGCCTCTGTCTTGATTGACGGGCGAAATATCTTGAGGTGAATCTCATCTCATGCTTAACTGTCTCTGCCACTGACTTCTTTCCCGCTAGACCGGAGACTGTCGAGTCTCTTTTCCTAGCATATCGCTCCACAGGCGACGAAAAGTATAGAGAACAGGGCTGGGAAATATTCCAAGCATTTGAGCGACACTGCAAAGTTCCGGGCGGCGGTTACGCTTCGATTGAGAACGTCGAGGTTGTCCCCGCTTTACAGGAGGACAAGATGGAGACATTTTGGCTAGTGAGTGAGCATCTCGCCTCAAGCGTTTCTCATACTAATAGAATTCACCCAACAGGCCGAAACTCTCAGTAGGTGACCGCGCCAGTCCATGCAGAAGAGATTGCTGATCGACCATGTTACAGAATACCTCTATCTACTGTTCGATGATGGCGAGAGTATTTCTCTTGACAGTAAGTCTTGGCATCTGTGCCCAAATTCAGGCTGACCTCGTATCTGCAGAACACGTCTTTAATACTGAGGTGGGTCGGAATCTGCGTTTCCTGTTCGGGCTGCTGACCCTTTCCGCTTTTCAGGCACATATCCTGCCGGTATTCACTCCGGGAAAGTTGGCCTCTTTTGGACGACCATAGAATCTTCCATCTTACGTAGCTTCCTACGTTAGATGGAAACCCTAGGAAAGCATCCATAGAGATAGAAATTATTATACAATAGACACAACGACAAACCAATATACCATGCTGGTCTAGTCATTGCTGAAAGGTATAGCACAAGCTCCGGCTTGACTGCCTCCATTCTATTTGCTAGATCGATACAACTTGAACGGTAATGTACAACCAACAAGCTTTCGCAGCTAGATAACCTGCTTCAAAGCTCTTCATCCTTGTAGTTTGCCATCGGGTCATCATAAGTCTCCGTTCGTGAGAGACGATAGGCTTCCATCTCTTCCTCTGTGACGTCTGTCTTGCTCTTCTTCATGCCGTTCCAAGCATCCTCCTCAGTCAGTGCTTTGCGCTTTCGCTCCGTCTCGAGTGCCGCCCTGACTTTGTTCCGGTCAAGGGCCACCTTGTCCGTTTGCTCCCCGATACGCTGCTTCGAGAAGGCAGGCGTAGTGCTAGATGACCCTGGGGCCACTTCACCGGCCGCGAGCTTCTCCAAATGCTGCTCAGCCAACGATTTTTGTGCTCGTTCTTGTCGATCTTGCTCCCTAGCGGCAGCAGCAGCCAATAGACTGGAAGCGCTCGATTCCTGATTCGCTTCGATCCCTGCTCGGCCGGTACAGTAAGACCCCTTGACGGTCGAATGGCAGCACCAGAATCCCCAGGTTCCGGTAGACAGGTCGTACCAGGATCCCCAAACGGAGGTGTGGTTGTTGATCATCACGTCTTCGGCGTACTTTGACTTCGCGATAGCCCGCTCCTGACCGCGGACGACTGCACCGGTTCTCGAGTATTCGACATAGTTCTCCGTCTGTCCCGTCAACAACTCCTTCGGAACCTTTTCCAGATGCTGCTCGCCACCGTACTTGGCGAGAATGCTGACTTTGTTGGTATCCTTGAGCTGTTCCTTCTTATCCAAAAATTCTTTGTGCAAGAGCTCTCCCTGTGTCGGATTGGCGTTCATGTGAACGTCGTTGCCGCGCGCTGCGCTCTGCCAAGCAAAGAGCTGCAGCTTCTGGATATTTGTGGCGTCTCCCGAGTATCGCAAGAAGTTGTCGCCTGCGAATTTGGCGTCTTCTGGAGCGACGCCTTTGAGAGGTGCATCACGCATGGACCGAGTTTTGGGATCGTAGTAGGCACTCTCCTCGTCCAGGTTCATCAAGTATTTTGCCGTGTCCTCTCGGATACGCAGGTTCCGCACGGTGATTCGGGTCTTGGTGTCCAGTTTCTGGCCGACGGCGTCCGCTTCCTCGGCATAACGCTTCTCCTCGGCTTCATCCTCGTCACTCGATCCACCAAACGACTCGTCATCTGCGATCTCGTCGGGGGCCTTCTTGTTCTTCCCCTTCTTCGCGACAGCTGTAAGTGCCTCGGTCGAGGTCTGCTTGTCGACTTCCTCTTCTCGGATCTTCTTCCTCTCTTCCTCCATTGCTTCGTATTCCGCCACGATCTTCTTGTGCGACGCCGGGTCGTAGCCGTTCCATCGATCTCGCTTGGCATCATAGTCTCCTCGAATGTCCTGGATCACTTCGTCCGCGGCGATATCCTTGTTGGTGAATTTGGCGCCCTTCTTCCGCGGCCGTTCGAGGCAGTCCTTCTTCTGATGCGTCATGGCGCCACAGTTCTCGCACGCGCCCTTGCGGTACTTCTTCGCAGCAGGTCCCGCCTTGGCTCCTCTGTCGTACCAAGTGTCGATCGACACACCCTTGTCGGCCGTATACCCCTCTTTACGTTG
>JAMALG010000099.1:0-57626 GCA_023628115.1 Naganishia sp. PT2105A-2 | reverse complement strand
CGTCGCTGAACCTGGCTGAACAAGGGTGCGGCGGTCGAACGGAATGCGGGAGCTGAGACATATGTCTGTCAGTCTCATCAACGTCAGCCATACTTTTGTCGGTACTCACACGCGCCGGCGACTCGGAAGAGGTTCCTGGAAGCAGTGTTGGCCAACATCTTTGCTTACTATATGGATTATAGGAAACAGACGTCAAGCCAACGTTGGTGTGCAGATGACTACCACCATCTCTATCCCTCGGCCTCGATCGGTCGGACGTATTCGGTTTCCTGCTTTCCTAGATGTCGTGGGGGGCGCACCATTGCCGGAGCTTTCAGTTCCGCCAATCACGCGCGGGTCATTTTTGGCTGGCAGGCAGGTCGCGAGATCGATATGAGCAGGTTGCACGCCGACTAATGGGCTAGGAGTACAGTGGCAGGGAGAGTGCAAGTCTTCATCGTTGAGGAAATCCGGGGCAAGATTGACGTTGCAATGAGTAGTGTCGATGATAGGCGTCTCCTTCCCACATACTTCCCATGAATAACCGGAAGGTGTTCGAAGTCCAGTAAAAAGCTCAACACGTGAGCGGGGTTATATTTTGCCTGATAAAATCCCTTACATAACAGATCCTATAGTCAAGTGGTTACGACGAGGCATTGTGGAGACATAACTGCCTAAGCCTGTGTTCGATTCACAGTAGGGTCATCCTTTTGAACCTTGCAATTCGACATTGCCATCACTCCACTACTCGCGCATTCCTTTCTGCTCTTTCTCTTTTGCTACGCAACAGCATAGACGCGGAATCGAGGTTACATGCAAATCATCGGACCAACAAGGTACAATCAACGTGCAGGCTTGCTGAGGCGGCGATATCAGCCGATGCCTTGAGCGTTCGCTGCTTTCAGACTTTTGGTAAGGATGATACCTTAGTAGTTCACTTGCCATTGAGCGCAGAAATCGAGACGGCGGGACATACTTCTGGTGCGATACAGTCATGGGCATACCGGGTGTTCTTAAGCATCGGATTTCCCTGAATTTGCGTCATTGACTCCAACAGCATCAGATGGGCTCTACTTCAGCCTTAAACAACTTTGCTTTGCATCGCTCATTCTCATCGGTACTCAAACCACACCAGCTGCCGCATGATGCGGATTTGCGAGTATGGAAAGAGCGTCAGAGATGGGCCGGTGAGACTTCACCGCCGAGCGTGCCGTCTGATGTTGCGGTCACTGTTTCACCTGGGACTGCGACACGCCCAAGGCTGTAGTGCGTATGTGATTGAGGACTTAGCCATTTACAAAGGGATCGCAATGTTACCACTTGCACCTGTCCGGAATCTAGGCTGATGTGATACGGTGCGATGTGGGAGTTTCCTGTCAACACGGTTTGGAGGTGCTTAGATCGAGAGCACACAGATTTGCGACAGACTCGGTCGCGGACCCGCAGTCAAGCGGAACTCGGTCTTCGAACGAAGACTACTCGCTAAGCTGAATCCTCTGTACTTCAACTGGTAGCTACTCTGAGGAGGTGCACTGAATTCTCCTATATAGTCCTGAGGAAACATCCGAGAGTAGGGCGTTAGTATGCTGTAGATCCAACCTGCCGATCTCCCTCTGCCCATTATTGCGTCGCGCCGTCGCGGGTTCTCGGTCGCATTCCGCTCTTCCTTGTATTCTTGGCCGCGACGGAAGGTTCCTGTGAATGTCAGGTGATAGTGCCGTGGAAGCAGCCACAAGTCGACCACTCAGTCGCTTCGTTCATCATCGCGCGAACGAGCAGTGATCGGCACTTGTCAAAATCGTCACCACCATTGATCGAAGAGGGGCCGGATTAGGGTATGTTGGAATGATCTTGTCTATCGCAGTCTGAAGCGGTAGTCCAGTGATTTTCTGGCAAAGAGGTCAAACGCCGCGTTTTAAAGGCGGGATCACCGGAAGTTGAGCACTCTTTTCAATGATCTCTTTCTACAAGCAGTATGCAAGAGGTCTTGAGCGGAACCGTCTTCGCCATGGACCAGCATCTCACCAGTGAATGCAGTATTCGAGGTTCTATTTCGATCGTTGATGCCCATATAACACTAGAACACATGTATGTAGAACAAGAAGACGACGTCCGCTGCGTTCGGAAGGGTGTCGTCGGAAATCTTGAATAGCCGATAGCATTCTTCGGGTACCGGGAAACCTAGGTTCAATCAAGTCTTGATGACCATGCCAGGCTGATTAGACGTTCTCTCAGACTGGAAACCTGGCAGCCGTTCCGAGATTCGGACTAGAAGGGTCGGCTGGGGTTATCACGCTCAAGCCCGCTCGAAAGAGGCTGCGCCACCGGCGGGAATGGAGATGTCAACTGTCGAGCCAGACTGAGTGTCAGCGTAAACGTTACGTTAGTCGCCGAGCCTGGCAGACGAATCTCGATGACTGCGTGAAAGAGCCGAAAGACACAAAGCCCGCTGTTGAAAAAGGATAAAAAGGTTGATCTCCCACACCAACGTCTCGGTGCACAAACACAGGGAAGCAAAAGATATGAGTCGACACCAGGACTCGAACCTGGGCGGGCAGAGCCCAATTGATTTCTAATCAATCACTATAACCACTCAGTCATGCCGACCACTGATCAAAGGTTGTGTGTTTCATAATCTATGTTTGTATCATCAAAAGCCTGGTCGGGGCGCTCGGGAAGTTTCTGGAAGCGGTCCGAGGTGGAGGTGTTCGTCATGCAATTCAAGCAGTCAGGGTACAAGGGAATGCATCACAAGTCCCTTATAGTCAGTCTACCTCGCGAGCTGACATCCATTGCAGACAAACATTACTTGTCACCGGCCCCAACCGTCCACTCGAAAAAACCATCCGCAGAACACAATAATTCATTATCCACCATGCCCAACCCGCGAGTCTACTTTGACATCAATGTCGACGGTCAGCCAAAGGGCCGTATCGCATTCGAGCTCTTCGCCGACGTCGTGCCCAAGACTGCCGACAACTTCCTGCATTTGTGTCTGGGAGACAAGGGCAAGACCTCCGGTGGTGTTCCGCTGTCGTATAAAGGATCAGGTGAGTCCAAAGTCTGCGTCAAGGATCTTTGTGCTGACGGTTCTGCAGGCTTCCACCGATGCATCAAGAAGTAAGTTGTGCGAAAGGACGTTCGAAAGCTTTATCTGATACGCTGCACGACTCAAGGTTTATGCTTCAAGTAAGTCTCGACGCGAGAAGGCTACCGGTATGCTAATCATCTTTCAGGGTGGAGACTTCACAGCGTAAGTGCGAGAGGAGACGATACCCGCGCCGTCTCTGAAGGATCCTCTGTAGCGGCAACGGAACAGGAGGCGAAAGCATCTATGGTGAAAAGTTTGAAGGTAAGTATCATGGTGATGTTGCCATCCTACCTCTCCTTGTTGATGATCATGCCGCAGACGAGAACTTTACCCTCAAGCACGACAAGCCTTTCCTCCTTTCCATGGCGAATGCTGGTACGTTGCTTTCTGCTGTTGCATGGCCACACTGACCCTCCTTCCTCAGGTCCCGGAACCAACGGCTCTCAGTTCTTCATCACGACCGTCCCCACACCTCACCTGGACGGCAAGCACGTCGTCTTCGGAAAAGTCATTGGCGGCAAGGGCCTCGTTCGGTTCATCGAGAACATCCCGACAGATGGCTCCGACAAGCCGCTGCAGCCCGTGACGATTGCTAACTGTGGTCAATTGGCCGACGGAGAGGAGATCAAGCCCGACAACAAGGTCGAGGGAGATGTGTACGAGAATTACCCCGATGACCAGGAGGGCTTGGATGAGGCGGACTTGACGCAGTACATTGCCATTGCAGATAAGTTGAAGGAGCTCGGAGCACGGTGAGCAGAAGTGAGAGCGTGTTGGGCTTTCGCTAATGGTTTCACAGAGAGTTCAAGGCTGGCAATCTGGAGAACGCGTTGGACATGTTCAGCAAGGGCTTGCGGTACCTGGATGTGCACCCTGTTGTTCCCGAAGATCAGCCAGTTGAGCTGAAGAACACTTTCGAGTCTTTGTAAGTCTGTACCCTCTCGCTCTCGACTCTCGCTCATCTTTGCCTCTAGCCGATACTCCCTCCTCAGCAACACCGCTCTCGCCGCTCTCAAACTCGGCGGCAAGAGCCGCGCCAAGCAGGTCATCTCATGCTGCAACCGAATTCTCAAGGGCGCCGAGGAAGATCTCTTCGAGTTGAAGCCGGCCGACAAGACCAAGGCTCTGTACCGACGGGGATTGGCTCGAGCGACGTTGGGCGAGGCGAGTGGGGCGGACGATGACTTTAAGAAGGCGTTGGAGCTGTCGCCAAGCGATGCGTTGATCAAGCATGAGATTGCAAAGCTGGCGAAGCAAAAGGAGGCGGAGTTGGCCAAGCAGAGGGCCGCGTTCAGCAAGATGTTCGGCTAGATGGGGTCATGAGGAAAGGAACATTGAGGGACATAGGTTGAACGTGCACTGTTAGAGGATGATGTAACTATCCCGGACGCGTGTGCAGAGAGCTTGTGTGAAGTTTCGCATGTAAGCAGTCGGTATGGACATCCAACTTCAGCCGTGGTCAAGCGATGTGCGTTTCCAAAGCTATAGTGACTAGCCTAGCTACTCTCGCAGCAGGGCTACAACGATATCATTACAAGGAAGAGGTGGGTGGTGAACTGATCCGAGCTGTACCGAAGGCATGTTACGAGACAGTCGCGTCCTTCCATGAGAGCTTACATCGGCGCAGGCTTCTAGGAGTTTTCCATCAAGGCAAAACTCAACGTTGGCTTTGTTTACTCGATGGACACGCAGAGTCTCGACCATTGAGGCAATCCATAGCCTGGCTTTGCTCGTTCCGTTCACGTCTTCATGGCATTCGCAGATGTACATTCTCTCATCTTGCATTCCTGCATCAGACACTCCACTCTTACAGATTGCATCCTGGCATCCCTGCGTTCTTGCATCTTGCTTCTTGACCGGTTCTTCACCTGCAAGTCTCTGCAAACATCGATGTGTCTCTCCGATTTTCAACCCGACGATAGCAGCATGGCTTCGCCAGACTTTCCTAGGCTTCGCGTCAACAATCTCGACGACCACAGCATCGCTACGTCGGACTTGCTTGAGATTCCAATCAAGAATCTCGAAGAACTCGACACCAGACTCGTCTACCTCAGAAAGCTGATTGCGGAGACCGGTCGCGGACGAGCGCTTGCTGTTTCACGTCATGCAGACACCGGACGTCCGTGGATCTCAGTCTGGACCACCTCCGGCGCTCGAAAGGAGAACGAGCTCGCGTTCATGGATTTCTGCAAGTGTACAGCGACAGCTGAAGACCTCGAGTAAGTCCCGCGTGAGTGATTATGGGAGATGCCGACTGACGAATTCTGCTTTCGTACAGGCGTCTGGTCATTCTTGCAAACGAAGACGAAGGGGCATGGGTGGCAGACATGCTCGTGGCGGCGGAAAGATACTGCTCGGCGATCAAAACGATCTGCGCGTATCGATACTATCCCAACCGAGAATATCGCAACGGTTACGCGGTCCTCCTATGACATAAGAGTGTCAGGCGGTCTATATACTTGGGTTGGATGTGGGGCACAGAACTAAGTAGGCACTGGTTAAAAATCAAAGGGCCCTTGAGGTGGGCCGCCAAGTTGCTGACAGGAGAAATAACCGAAAGCTCGTCCCCCTGTTGCGTTTTGTTTTTCGGCTGCATTACGTAAGCAAATAGTCATTTGTGCATCTGTCGCCTGTCCATTGAGGCAGCTATCCAGGCTTCTCTTTGGTCAATCGGTCCAGATTGCTTCGCGCCTATCCACGCATTCCATAGTTCAATACTGATCAAACGCTTCTACAGGAAACCCTTGCTGATGTCAAGTTGTTGAAATTTCGCGATGTCATTTGATTGTGTTTTGAATCCACGGATTCGACCATAGTGACAGTATCTGTTGAAGACGTCTGTCTATCGCAAGCTAGCCATAATCGATGACACGCCCTGGCTGAGTCGGAAGGGCGATGCGGACAATCAACCACTAGCCGAGTTTGATGTCGTGGCTAAGCTGCGTGCGCCGATGATCCTTCTGGCGATCACGCTGACATTGGTGTTCGCCAAGATGACGGCCGTCGTTAATTCAATGTCAAACGCGGTTTCAAGCATTGCAGCGATGCGTTTGGCTTGATCCTCGTCCATGATGGCAAAGTCATCCGATTCGTCTGGCTCTCCATCATCCTCGAGATCTTGGTCGAAAGACTGATCTCCATCTTCGTCCAGCTCGAGCTCCTCCACGTTCGCGACGGGATTTCTCTCAAGCTCCTGAACGAGCTTGCGCGCCGACCGAGGCACGAGCTTTGGATCGAGATCGACCGCAAAGGAGACGATCTTGGCGACTTCTTGACGAGTCGTCGGCAGGTCGGCCGACTCCGGAATCCGAGACACTGCATCGAGGATATCTTTAACGAAGTTTCTCTCAACTTGAAGCGACTCACCATAAATCTCTACCGGAGCGACCCGAGCCATAACGTTGTGCTTGCCATCGTGATGGTACCTGATCTCGTATTGCCCGGCCTTCCAAGGCAATTTATCTTTCTCAAACACCACAGTGCCCGCGTCGGCGTCACGTCGCTGTGCGGGAACAACGTCATTCAAGGGGGTAGACCCGTCCCACTCCTCGTCGTAAATGGGGACCCATTTTCCGACGGACGCAATCTTGGTGACGAGATCGTCCTTGCATGATCCGAGGCGATAGATACCGATCCAGTCCTTCTTTGAATGGGTTGGGGGTGCGTTCCACGAGACTCGGATGGGCTGGCCGACATGGTATCGCTGTACGGGTCCGTTCGAGGTCGAGGGCAAGGTGAGACCGTATTGTGACCGATCAAAGGTGTCAGCGCCGCTGGTAGTTCGACTGGCCAGGCCGTTAGCGTGGCACTTGTCTTTAATTTGTCCCACCTACGTAATGATCATGCGCTCCCGACTCCGCTGAAGCAGATTCTTGGTATCCTCCACGACTTCGTTGATCCGAGGCCGGGCTGTTTAGGCCTCTTAGTCATGCTTACGCGTAGACGGAAATGGTCTTACCATGGTCGAGGAACTCTTCCACGGCTTCAGTCACCTTGTCCTCCATCTTGCTCATTGTCTCCTTGACACCGCTCAATGCCCGCTTGATTTCCGGTGCATGCTTGCCAGCCTTGGATTCGAGGCTCCTGGCGTGTTTTTCGGCAACGTTCTTCAACGTCTTGGAAACGCCTCCGTCCTTCCGCAACGCGTCGCCGTAGAGTTTCTTCATGTGCGGACTAAAGCCGCGAGTCAGCACAAATCATAAGGGTAAGTATGTGAACGCACCCTTCAACGAAAGACAGGAACCACCAATGACACAGATGCGAGATGAATGCGAGCGTGGCGACCATTTTGCTGCCGCTGATCAGCGCAAGGCCGAGCAACGAGGCGCCTCCCATGCTTCGTTCAGGGTTATTGAGGAAGCTGCAAGCCGATCAGCTATAGCTGATCATGAAACGCAAAAGGACATACCGATAGATACCAGTGTAAGCCAGCTTGTGGGCGTATTGCTCAAGGAAGAAATCAGAGTAGAACCAGCCTGCAATCCGACATTAGCATCATCTCTGACAAGGTTGACTGAGACTTGCCGAAATCCCCGAGAACTTCGTAGCTCGAGGCGGCGGACCAGACGTGAAGAGCGATCAAAAGCTGGCGACAGATCAGCTGAGAACGGGATGCAAGGCACGACTTGACCTACGAAACCGAGAGTATGTCGCAGCAATTGACCGCCAACGGTCCAGTCGTTAGGGATACTGTAGATCTTCCATGCCAGACAACCAAAGGACACTGCAAGATCGGTGTTAGCAGGAGACATCATCGTGAAGCTCTTCGACGTACCATATGTCATGACCAAGCTCGTGTTGTAAATGACCTTCCAGTTATCAAACGCGTCCTTGGTCGCAGCCTGCACGTCATCCTCGGTTGTATCCATCCCATACCTCACAGCCAACGAAACCCTTCGCTCTCCCGGCGTCCTTCTTCCCGTCTGAGCGGCGCCGGAGTAACCAGATGCATAGTGATAGTGCTTCAAGAAGTGCCTGACGAGCCATCGGGACTTGGATTGAGCGCGGAGGAGCAAGCCGAGGCCGAAAGAATGGAAGAGGCGCCAGAAGAGGGCGTGGAGGTAGTATAAAGTCAATCGAAGGGTGGGCCGGAGGGTGATGTATTTGCCGAATAGGTTGGGCAGCACGGCGTAGGCGATCAAGAGGACAAAGAGGAAATCGTTGGATCTATATGGAAAGAATGAGCACGAAAGCTGCAGGAATGCACGCCGCGTTACGTACCGGAATGTATCAATGTTCGAAAAGATGACCATCGGCTTCTGCAAGTACTTGATCGTCAAGGCCTTGATCGACGGCCGATACCCTTCGCTACCGCCGATAGACGAAGCGCCTCGTGAGGTCTCCTCCGTCGTGGTCGTCGTCGCACTCGAAGTCACAGGCTGCTCAAAGCCCTCCTTGGTCGCCGTCCTTACGTCCTCCTCATCATCCGCAAACGTCTCCGGCAGTGCCGGCGGAGTCGTCGCCTCGTGGCGCTCCTCCCATTCGGAATCCGTCTCGCCTTCGGTCCCGCTCGGCGTAGGATCGTCGTCAAGGCGGAGCTTGGTCGTGAGTTCGGATGTTTTTTCAGCGGGGACGTCGGCCTCGCGAGCGGAGGGCCAGGCGCGGGCTGAAGGTTTACCGGCGATGGGTTTTTTGCCGCCTCCGTAAGTTCGTTCGATATCTGTCCATAATTCACGATTTCCTTAGTCCATCTGATCCCTGGGTTATGGCAAGGGACGTACGAGGGTTTTCGAACCAGACGAGGAAGAAGAATTGGAAAGCGTGGGCGATGAGACTTGTGAAGAAGACGGGCCAGGAGCCAGTCACTGCGGATCGAGATGCGGATCAGTGCATGCGGGAGTAACGGTCACGAGGATGGCTCACCGATTGAGAGCCCGTAGTATCCGATGTAGCCGACTAGACATCATCAGTATCTGTCTCGCATATAGCATGACCCGACCTACTGGAATACATGGGATGAGGCGCGACCTGCAAACACACCGTCAGTACCTACCAACCCCTCTCCACCGGACGACTCACCTCATAAACCCCATCAAAGACCAACTCCTCCTGCAAAATCAACTGCCAAAACGTATCACCCCAATACCAACTGTAATTTCCGATCGCCTTGTGGGCATCGACCTTGATGAAGATATTGGCGACGATCAATGCCCAGCCAAAGATCCAGCGAGCGATGATGCTGAGGAGGGATTCTTCGGCGGGGAAGCGAAGCTGCGTGCAAGCGAAGAGGGAATAGGACAGAAAATCGCTGTCAAACCATTCCATCCTCAGCATGTGTTATGAAAAAGTCCCTCCACAACTCACTTGAGCAAGATGACATCCACCGCCTGCCGAAACATTAACCACGCGTTGAATTCCTCGGGCACCGCATCCCATCGGTACCCCTCATACCCCATCTTGGCCTCCAACTCCTTCTTCCACCAGGCCGCCCACGCATTCTTGATCTCGCCGCCCTCCCCCTCGGCACGCTCAAGCCACCCGCGCTTCCTCAGCTGTCGTACAATCCACCGTCGTTCGCTTTGTTTCCTCAAGACCCAGCCCAAGCCGGCATCGTATGCTGCACGCCAAAAGGCAAAGTACGTCCAGAAGAAGACGGTTCGTGCCCACGAAGGCAGGTAGATGAATGCCCAGATTTGGAATGCAAAGCTGAGGAGGGTGAGAATTGTGAGGTGGGAGGTAAAGATTGTGTGCGAAAGGGTATGGATGAACGAATGCGTCGGAGGAACCTGAAAGACTGTGGGGATGTCAGCGTAGAGTCGTCAGCGGAAAGGGCAACGCACCTGTCCCATCCGGAGTCTTTCCGTAGACTTGCTTCGCGGCGGACTCCTTGGACTTTTCTGCGAGACCGTTTTCATCGCCGTTGGGCGTCGGCTCGACCGTCGCTGGCTTGCGCTGTCTGAGCTCGTGCATCCCTAGAGGATCCTCGCGGAGGGACGACATGGTGCTCGACGATGCGTCTCTTCCGCTCTCAAGACTCGAACGCAACCTCAAGTCGCCCAGCACATTCCCTTCTCATTGGCGGGCCCCGATCGCGTCGCGCGTGTAGCATTCCATTAATCATTTACCCACCCGACGGCTCGGTCGCACTCGTATATGGGCATCCATCTATCTGTCTATCTACACAACAGCCCGGTACAACAGGATGTACGCTACGCTGTCCTCTCCACCCCCGGCAAGCGCCTGGATCTTGTCCTTTTTCACCGTCGTCACTTTATCGTCTGCTCATCGCGTATCAGCGGGCGGAAC
The DNA here is from genome assembly GCA_023628115.1 of Naganishia sp. PT2105A-2. NCBI lineage: Eukaryota > Fungi > Basidiomycota > Tremellomycetes > Filobasidiales > Filobasidiaceae > Naganishia > Naganishia sp. PT2105A-2. The sequence goes on along the minus strand of JAMALG010000099.1, from coordinate 47,311 downwards.
GCGCGCAAAACAAAGACGAAGACTGACCGTCGAATTTGTACCAGTCTTCTTCGCCCGGGACGACATTGCCGCTTCCCTCCTGCCTCGTCCATGCGATGTAGTGACCTAGGGGCGAAAAAAGAAATATCAGAACCGGTGCCCGTAATCCCGCCAAAGGGACATACCGGAATCAGCCGAAGGCCCCTTGTGCGTGACAATCGCTACACATCCGCATCAGCCCCGCACGACAGACCGTCCGCCCACGAAACGACTCACCGCTCAACTCATACAGCCCACTCCAATTCGTCCCCGCCTCCGCCTCCTCGCCCGCGGCGGCCCGCACGAGCTCCCTTACCTTGTCGCCCTCCCGCTTCCGCACCTCTGCTTCATCCTCCACGCCATCCACCTCCATCGGCGTCGCCGAGCCGGACGCCGCTTCCCCGCCTTCGGGTTTCGCGGCGGGCCGGGAAGCCTTGTGCGTCCGGCGGCGGAGCTTGACGCGGTCTTCGCGCGCCTTGAGATTGTCTCGGACGGCGGCGCGGATGGGCGCGATCTTGGCTTTGAGCTCGTCGGTCAACTGGGGAGGGACTCCATCAGCGGCGGTTGAAGGGTCGAACTGAGGGAAGACGTACGAGGTCGAACACGTCGAGCTCGAACGGAAATTCTACCCGTCGCATGATCTTTGCTTTTTTCCTAGAGAAATATCGACCATCAGCATCTCTGGAAATCGAGAACCCAAAGCGACGCACTGAATATCCGCCCGCCAGTAGAATCGGACCATGTCTGTTCAAACTCGATCAGCCATATAGTCCCCAGCAGCATAAAAAGGACATACGAATCGTCAAATTCGTCGGAAGCCTCGACAATCGGGATTTCCTAGTTCCGCTCATCAGCCACCGAGCACGTTTCATGCGAAAACAGCACGACGTACTGCGTATACACCGCCGTCCGGCCGAGGGAGGGACTGTTCTTCTCGATCTTTTGATCAAAGCTCTACCGCCAAGGCATCAGCACAAGATGCATCAGGGAGAGGATGGGGGAGACGTACATCCTTGATTCCGCTCATGAGCTGGTTCGTCTCGATACTGATGTTGCAGTCGAGCTTCAACACGCGATCGACCTTGACGCTCGGTTCCTCGTCGGGGGCTTCGTCGCATGTGAGGCTGGAGGGCGCGTAAGCGCATGTAGGTAAGGGACGGCGGAGGGCTTACGTCTGTTGCAGGTCGGCGCTGAGGTATTGATCGACGAATGATTTGGCGCTGCCAGAGGGCCGGAGGGAATGATGCAAGCTCGAGATGGTCTGCGTCCACATTTCGTCGGCGTCTACGAGCCATCGTCAGCGTCATAACGCTTCTCGGGACCCACGCACGCGCGACTGACCCTGCTGCGAATACCCCCCATGGGAATCCTGCTCCTGGAACTGGGGTGCCACCCTGCGCAACGTCGTCAACGGCACCAACGGCACGACCGCCTCCTCGGCCGTCTTCTTTTCCCGCATCGTGCCAAACAACGTCTTCAAGCTCTGCGTGAATGCCGCATCGGGATCCGCCGCGCCGCCGCCTTGGGATTTGTATTCCCTGAGGGCCGGATCGAGTTCGGGAATGGTACGGATGGCTTGAAGGGAGGCGTTCATGTAGCATGTGTTGCCGAGGTTTTGCAGACCCAGAGGAGGCCTCGTCGCGGCGAGCTGTGCGTCGGGCAAGTCTTCAAGGAATACAATGGGCTTAAAGGGGCCTCGCGGGAGCGGTCCGGCGGTACCGATGACGGTGATGGGTTGACCGGGCTTGAGCGTCACCTTGGCGAGGTCGTCCGTGTCCTTGACGAGTTTTGCGGCAATCATGATCTTCATGCGGTCGGCGGGGACGCCGGTTTGTTGGTAGATTTGGTCCTTGAGATCCTTGACAGGCCGGGTGGGGTCGAGGTCGACCTTGTAGGCCTTGCCGGCGTGTTTGATATCTACCTGGGGCATGGCTATGGGATGGAGATGAATGCGAATGCACTGAATGAATGGATGAGGCGACAAGTTAGTTGAATTGATTGTATTGTATTGTATAAGCCAAGATCGCTGTTCGATGACGAAGCCAGTCGGCGGCAATAAATACGTTTCTATTATTATTGACTCGGCTGAAAAAGTAAACAAACACAGAGCATCCATCCATCCATAACACCCTCCCCTCGTCCCCTCTTCACTCCTCCCTCCCTCCATCCATCCCTACACCGCCCATCCACCACACCATGTCCTCCCCCGAATCACCCTACCACGTCCTCCGCCGCCTCATATCCCTCATACACAACTCCCCGCTCGAAACAGCCCACTTTTACGCATCCCTCCTGCACGACCTCTTTGCACACGACCTCCTCACGGGCATCGCCCTCGATGTGCAATCCCTCGGACACGACGACATCCAGACGCAACAAGTACACGTGGATCCGCACTTGGCGGTGCATCTGAAAGCGTGGATCCATATCGCCGCGGGGGAACACTATGCCGCGATTCATCTCGTCAGGGATAGAGTCTACCACCGTCCCTCCACAAAAAAGGGGAAAGAACGCGCGACGGAGGATGAGGCGGGAAGCGTTGCCATGCCGACGTTGCCCTTTGACGGACAACGTACGCACCTCGAGGGAACCGACGCGTGCCTCGAATGCGCCATGATCATGGCCGAGGCATGTCAAGCCCTAAATCGATTCGAAGAAGGTCGGAAAATCCTGCACGACGTACACCGGATCGTATCCCGCTCAAGCCGGCCAGGTAAGCACCCCCACGTCGCCCTTCCTCCTTCGCTCTTGAACCCCCGAAAAGACCTCTGCATCACCCTCACCAGGCCCACAGCTTTCCCCGCCTCTTCCGCCCTTCGTCTCGCTCAGCTCTCGGCGCAATCCAACCACCAGCGCATGGAACGCTTGCACGTCGACACTCCCGAGGCGCCGTCCGAACCCGACGCGATCCAGTTCTACGAAGTTGCGCTGAGGGACGACCCCTGGCTCTGGGAAGCATGGCGCGGGATCTGTGATTTCGGTGAGCGCGCAGTTTCCCCAAATGACATGACCCCGGAGAGGACGCTTAAACAACACGCAGGCGGCCACGCACAGACGTTCGCGCCCTTTAGCGACGCAAACGCCGACCTTCCCCTACTGCCCTTCCCTACAGACCTCCTACCGACCGTACACGACACCCCGACCCCGCCACCCTTGCCAACACACGCATCATCCGAAACAACCGCGCCGTCTTCCCGCCGGATGAGCCCCCTCCCCTCGACGAGCCCGGCGACCAAGGCGTCCTTCCTCCCGAAACACCTTGCGCCGGTTGGAACATCGTTCGCGACGCCCGTGACGACGGGTGGCGCGGTAGGTGATGCGCCACCACCGCCGCCGCCGAGGACGCAGGGTGGGAAGAAGGCTGCGCCGGGGAGGAGGCAGCCCGCGGTGGATTTCAAGGCTCGTCAATATGGAAGGCGAGTTTCTCTTGCTGCATATCGCGGGAAGAGGCTGACTCGAAAGCCATTCCCTCTGTTTCTCTTCCGCCGCCCGCCCGCCCGATAGGCTCTCACCCTCCATCGACGACATGTCCTTCCCCGACCTCACCTTTTCCCACCCTTCCACCTCCAACCCACCCACAACCCTCTTCACCACGACGCCCTACACTCCTGCACCCGCTCCGCACCCTCTCGAACTACCCTCGATCGCGAGCCGGCTCTTTCCCGGTGCGCGACAACCGAGCGATGCGTCGGGCGTTGGGCAGCCGCCGGCGTTGAAGCGGGCGCGGAATGCCGTCAAGTCGGGCAAGGGGACGTTGGCGCGGAACGCGACGGGGCGGAACGCGAGTGGGAATGGGCTGGCGCAGAGGGTGGGTCTCCGTCGTTGGCTTTGCGGGGATATGGTGGGAGCTGATTTTGTCGGTAGTTTGAGAGTTTGGAGGGAGAAAAGGCCGTAAGGCGGAGTTCGCGCATTATGGGCTCACAAGCTGGCAAAGAGTCGGGACTGGTATGCTGATTCTGCTGCTGCTGTGTTCCGAGCTGACCTCTCGTAGACACCGGAACTGTTTCACAAAGCGCCACGCAGCCGGTCCCGTCAGGAGGACCGCACATCCGAGGAGCCGATTCTGACATCCGGCGATGACGACCCCTCGCCGCGTCCACCGTCGTTCCAGCTGCAACAACAGCGCGCGGCCGATCTCTGGCTCCTCCGAATCGTGCAGCGGTGCGCGGCGGCCTATAATGACGCGTGTCGTTATCATTGCAGGACGGCGATTAGCGTGCTGGATACCTTGCCCGGGCAGCTGAGGCGTGGCGCGTGGGCGACGGCGCTGTATGCGCGGTGCTACTACGAGCTGGCTGATTACCGGAATGTGAGTCCTTGCTCGCGCCGTCCATTTATTCGATGCTGACCCCTGCCTCGCAGGCCAACGCCTCGTACGAGCACCTCCGTCAACTCGACCCCTACCGCCTCGAGGGCATGGAATGGTACTCGACCGTTCTTTGGCACCTCGAAGACCGCGCCGGGCTCTCCGTCCTCGCGCAACAACTGATGAGCATCACCCGCGCCGCCGCTGAGCCGTGGATGGCGGCCGGAAATGGATTCGCGCTGCAAGGTGAACACGAGGAGGCGCTGAGGTGTTTTAAAAGGGCGAGCGGGTGTGCGCCCGGCAGGGCGTATGCGTATACGCTCGCGGCGTATGAGGCGCTCGAGATGGATGAGTATGAAAGGGCGATTGCGCATTATCAGTTGGCTGTGCGGGCGGATGTGAGGCATTATCATGCGTGGTGAGTCAGATTGCGGCCCGGATATATACGTGGCTGACTTGTGATAGGTTTGGCCTGGGGCGGGTGTACCAGAAGATGGGCAAGACGAGGTTTGCAGAGTATCATTTCCGGAGGGCGCTGGAGATTAATCCGTCGAATGTCGTGTTGTACTGCTGTGTGGGCACGGTAAGTATAGGAGAGCAGAAAAAGACCACGCTGACGCCTCGTAGATTGTGGAAAAGAGGGGTGACCTGGCCAAGGCTCTCAAGCTGTATGAGCAGGCGTTGGAGATTACGCCGAGCAACAAGATGGCGAGGTTTCGAAAAGTGAGGGTGATGATCGGCATGAAGCAGTACGATGTGCGTGCCCCCTCTTCCGACGAGATATGCGCTAACAGTGTCCCCCAGCAAGCACTCCCCTTGCTCGAGGACCTCTCGAAAACATGCTCAAACGAGGCCAGCGTCCTGTTCCTCCTCGGCAAGCTCTACCGCCTCATGGGCGACCGTACCCGCGCGATGCGTGCGTTCATCTATGCGCGGGACTTGCATCCCAAATTGGCGGGGGCGATTACGAGCGTGATGAAGACGGGCGAGGAGGAGGACGGTGACGAGGCCGAGGCCGAGGCGGTGAGGGAGGGGTTGTAGCGTAGCATTCGAGTGGCGAATCGAGTATGACGTCAGCTTTATGACGAATATTGTAGATCGAGTACTCGCTCGGCTTGAATCGTCAAAGTCGCCCGTCGTCGTCCACGTCGAAGAGCCAGCCACTCGGCGCCATCATGTCCTTCACACCCCTCTTCTACGCCCTGCTCAAGCTATACCACACCTTTCCCCTGCATTCGCCCGTGACGCTCCTGTACATGGACGCCCCATGGGGTCGATTCGCCTACAACCAGCAGCGCGGACGAGAGGGCCGACGCGCATGGGGTGATCTGGATGGGAACCTGGCGTGGGCGTTTATGGAGATTGTTTCGGTCAGTCATCAGTCCTGCGAATGGAGGATGGAGGCTGACGAGCGGACAGCCAATCACGTTCACGACGACCATCCTTCGGTCCGGGGGATTCTCGAGACTCTCCTCGCCGACGGTCGCGGCAGCCGTACGTCCCCATCATACGCGCCCCACACCCATCTGATCACTCGTCGCAGTGCATGTTTCTCATTCACTATGCCCACCGTGCCGTCATCTCGCCCCTCATTCTCGCTCCGAAACGCAGCCCGCAGCATATCTGGGTCACGAGCGCCTCGGTATTCTTCAACCTGCTCAACGGATACATGATCGGTGCGCTCTGTAACCCTTTGTTTTCAGCCGGTCGATAACTCGATCCGTAGGGAGCTTCATCGCGTCGGATCCCCTTCCCAGCAGTGCATTCCAAACGCCGCGGTTTTGGCTCTGCGCCCTCGGCTGGCTCTTAGGATTCCTCGGCAATGGTAAGCCTCACATCCCTTCGCCTTTCCGCAACTAACCCCGCGAGACAGTATACCACGATGAACTCCTGCACGACCTGCGCCACCCCTCCCTCTTGCTCAGCCTCTTCGGCCAAAGCAGATACTCGCGCGTCCGCAAGGGCAAGGCTAAAGCCACCGCCGAACAGATCGACGCGGATGCCGGAACGGCCGGAGATGCGCAGACACGGGACGGCGGTGGACGGGACGAGACGTACAAGATCCCGCGAGGGGGGTTGTTCCACTGGATTGCGTTTCCGAATTATACGTGTGAATGGTGAGTCTGTCGCCTCAGCGGAAACCCGCGGGAAAGCGCTGAGATCGACATCAAGGTTTGAATGGCTCTGCTACGCTCTCCTGATCAGTCCAAACCCACTCATCACCTCGCCACCGGCATCCCTCCTCCTCGGCACGCTCTCCGACCCAACGACCTCACCACTCGCCTCGTTCCGCAACAGCATCATCTGCCTGATGAGCGCGCTGCCCTTCCCGTCTCGACTTTTCACGCCACCGTACATGTTCCTCGTGGCCGAACTGAGCGCCATGCTGCCGCGCGCGATCCGCGCGGTGGGGTGGTACGACGAGCGGTTCGGCGCCGCGTGGCGCCAGTCGGGAAGGCCTGGCGGGCGGTGGGTGGCGATTCCGGGGGTGTTGTAACGGTGAGACTTTAATGCAAGTTTAGTCATTTACTGTATCAAGTAATTCAGGCGATTCCGAGGTTGCGTTTGCGCGCAATATGCGCGTCGACTCTAGACAACAGACGCAGCCTTGGAATCGTCTACTGTATCCAGTATCGGATACGCACGACCGCACGACCGCCAAACTGTCGTCCTCGTAATCACTTGGTCATTCCCGACGATGCTCATGAGCGAAGGACGTGTATCATACGGGGTATACAAAGAATGCAACGAATGACGGGACAACTGTCCGTCCAAGCGAATGTACTTTTAAAGATCCTAGCCAAAACCTCCTAGAAAGCAAACGCGATACCCAAACACGCCAAAGCGCCCGCCACCAACGCGCCGTTCACGCCGTCCACCGCTCCCACCGCTCCGCTGGCCGGACTCGACCCAGACGCGGCGGCACTCGAGACCGTCCTCGACCCACTCGACGCCGCACTGTCGCTCATACTCGACGCCGCGGCCGTTCGACTCGCCGTCGTCGTCATTCCACTCGACGTCGTCATTCCACTCGCCGTCGTCGACGCCGCCGCCGCACCCGAACCCGTCACGCCCGCCAGCGTGTACCCGCTCTTCTCCCACGAGAGCCCGCTGGCGACTTGCCACCCATTTCCAAACGCGCCCGTGACGTAGTACAACGCGCCGCGCGAGTCCATCTGAACGAGGGCCGTGTCGGACGCGGCGTATGAAGAGGCGATGTCCTGCGATGTGGGTGGCGGAAGGGTCTGCGTGGTGTTGATGTAGTTTTGGATGCCGGCCGGTGCGTCGGATGTCTGCGGGGCCGGCCGTTTCTGTTAGTCGGCTCGTTGAGAAGGGAGGGACAGGTGTACTCACCTGACCGGCGGTGGAGGGACTGGTCCAGTGCGTGACGACGTACGTCTGCGAAAAGTCATCCGGAACGAACACCATCACATCTCCCGCCTAACGCCCCCCGCCCTTGAACATTAGCACGCGGAATATCTTCCATAGCGCGGCCGGCCGGACGTACACTGTTATCCCCCGCGGGTACGGGAATCGCCGCGCCATGCTGCGTCGGGAAATTCGAAGCGGCATTGTTGACGGTCTTGTACTCGACGGCTTCAGGCTGGAAGTAGGCGTCTGCCCGCTCGCGCGTCAGGATTTTCTTCCGCTTGCAAGGCGTGAATGAGCAACGTACAGTGGATGACGAACATGGATGTTGATCCGGCGGGGTTACTCGGCACGTTGAAGAAGTCTATCGAAACCCCTCTATCAGCGCGGGAACGATCGCGCCCATCCGAATGATGACCCACTGATATGATTACTCGCCTCGGCCATGACGACGCCCTGCCCGCCGCCTTGCTGGAAAATCGGCGCCGTGACGGCCTCCCACGCGATCGCGCCGCCCGACGCGGCATTCGTGATCGTGCTCAGGTCGAGTTGATACAGCGAGGATGAGGCGCCCGAGGGGAGGGTGAAGAAGACGTTGGTGTCGTGGTCGAGGATGGATGTGCCCGTCGAGAGGTCTGAGGGGAACGGTTAGGTTTAGGGCCTTGTGGGGTGAGCAGTCGGGAGGGCACGGACCGGGGGCCGAGGACGTGGATTGCTTGGACCACGATTTGGCGTCAAAGTTGAATACGTAGATATCCTTTGCGGTACCGAAGCCGTCAGTGAGTGAGAATGCGAACGTGAAAGGGAAAAGGACGTACGGAGGGAGCGCTCGCGTCGGCGTTGAGAACGTACATGGCGTTGTTATACTGGGAGAGGAAACATTGCGTATTGTTGCCCGTCCAGGGTCTGATGGAGCAGAGTTTTAGCGTTTGCTTTGATTTGTGTGGAGGAATGAACTCACGGCCGTCCACTGGTAGTGAGCGTCATAGCGGACGGCGCTGAAGGAAGCATCAGTAAATCTCCTCCTAACGCCCCAATGGCAACTCACATTCCCACGTCGTGTTCTGTCCGAGCATGACATCCTCGCTGCCTCCAAACGCATACAGGTTCCAACTGGCGTCAAACTGGACGCACGGTTTCGCGGCGGCGGTAAGCGCGCACGAGGCGAGGATGGCGGATGCTGCGGTGGCGGTGAGGGAGAGACGGGGCATCGTAGAATGATGGATGGATAGATGGATGGATGAAGAATGGGAAAGGGAACCTGCTCAACCTCTGGCTATAGAGTAAGTAAGTAAGCAAGCAAGCAAGCGACGGGGCCAAAAGCCTGGTCGCTTGTTATTCACCTCTCGGCTGTGTGGCGCAGGGAAGCTATTTTGGGCGAGCCGCGTTACGTAATACACCCAGCGCCCCTCTCGCTCGCTACGGACACGTCGTCGGGTCCCAGCATACATGCTCCTCCTCGTCCAGCCCGTCCAGCCGCGCCATCTGATCCGCAGAGAGCGCAAAATCGTATACCTGCGCATTCGACGCGATTCGTTCCGGCGTATCGGATTTCGGGAGCGGGATGAACCTTGGTGGGGCGCGCTCAGGGTCAGCATCTCCGGTTTCGAGGTGGGTACGCGCGGAGCGGTGGGAACACTTGCCCGTGTTGTAAGGACCACCGGATCAAAACCTGCGCCCATGTTCTGCCGACTTCTTGCGCAATCTTTGTCAGGACAGGATCGTGATGGCGCTTCCCCTGTGCGAGCGGGCTATAAGCCTGAATGACGATACCGTGCTGTTGGCAATATTCGACAATGTCTTTTTGCTAAAGCAACAGGTCAAATCCCAAGGGATATCAGCGAGCAGGTCTTGCTCACTCGACACCAGGGATGCAGCTGCGAACAGAAAGAATCAGTATCTGAATGACTACTGCTTGCGCGACACATACATACCTCGATCTGATTCACCGCAATCGGCTCCTCTGCATATACCTCGAGCTCCTCCAAATGCCTCACGCCGCTGAACGCGATGCAGGAATGCAGCCAGTCAGCTAGACGATTCGCCGCTCAAACACACACACAGCCAATGCCGATGACTCACAAATTACTAACCCCTAAAGCCCTGACCTTTCCCTCCCTCTTCAACGCCTCCAACGCCCTCCACTGCACTGCCCGTCCCTCGGGCCCGGCATACGGGCTATGAATCAGGAGCAGATCGACATATCCTTCCTCTCCCGCAACTTTCGCCACACTCTCCCTCAACAAATCCGGCACATTCCCCAACCGCTTCCTGCCCAACCGACCGGGCGCATCGCGCAACTTGGTCGTCACCCATACCTCCTCCCTCCGCACCTCCCCCCTGGCGCAAAACAACCTCACAGCATCCCCGACCTCTGCTTCATTCTTGTACACCTGCGCCGTATCAATGTGCCGGTATCCGGCTTCCAGCGCCGTCGTGACGGATGCCTGGGTGCGGTCCGGTGGGGAACGGTACACGCCGAAGCCTAGGCGCGGGATGTGCTGGCCGGAGGGGAGGGCGACCGTGCAAGTGATGGCGAGCGGTGAGGGCATGGCCTCCGGGCTATCTTTTCTTGATAGTCGAATAAGAATGGACCGAGCGGTTTCGGATGTGAAACATGGAGGCCATGCATGAATGAGTGTTTGAATTTCTGAGAATTCGATCGAGCCAAGGGTGACATCATCCACCTGGAGCCCAGTGCAGCTAGTGACGCTGATCAGATGGGGTGGATGGAGAGTTGCTATCGCCTCGGATGTCAGGCATATGAACGCCGCCGGCTTGATTTCATTTAACAGTCAACGAGCTGGTCAACTGGAACTGCTCAAGATATCTTCCCTGGTATGCCTAGTATATTGTTACAATTGGCATTGCTTCCCATGCCGGGTATCCAACCTATTCATCGTCCTTGTTCAAACCTAGAAGCTGAGCTTTGCGCTCAACGGCAACTTTCGGCTCGACGTGCCCACCGACAGCGTGTACTCGCCCTTCAAAATCTCCCAGCCCTGTCGCTCCGTGTTCCACACGGCCAGATCCTTGTTGGTGACCGAGAGGGTGGTCTTGGTCTTGCCGCCGGCCTTGACCATGACCTTTTCAAAGCCCTTCAAGTTCTTGACCGGTCGCTTGTTGGTACCGCTGTCCGGGTAAGTGATGTACAGCTGGACGACCTCTTTGGCATCAACGGAACCGGTGTTGGCCACGTCAACGTCGACTTCGACAGCATAGTCGTACAAGTCGAGGGAAGAATCGAGCAACACTTCGTTGGTCTTGACCACCATTTGCGCGTTCTTGGTCGCCTGCTTCCACACCTTCAAGCCCGAAAGCTCGAATGTCGTGTACGACATGCCGTATCCGAATTCGTAGAGCGGCTCAATGTTGTTGTAGTCAAAGTACCGATAGTCGGTCAGCGATTCCGACACAAATTCGGACGACGGGTTCTGAATGTTGGCGGTGCCGGTCTCGTTGAAGATGCTCGAGAGATCATAGTCGTTAATGTCCTTGGCAATGGTGAAAGGCAGTCGACCACTGGGAGCGACATCGCCGTACAAGACGTCGGCGATGGCTTTGCCGCCTTCCTGTCCGGGGAAGTAGTGCCAAACGATGGCCGAGATGTTGGGGTGGTTGACAAAGCCGGACATCTGGGAAGGGTGTAAGCATATGGCCCGAAAGCTGGCTTGAGACTTACGTCGATCTGGTTGCCCGAGTTGATGACCACAATGGTGTCGTTGTTTCCGGCGGCGACGGCCTTGATCAAGTCCTCGCCTCCACGGTCGAGCTAGTCGCAGCGAATAAGCAGGCGCTCGAAACAGCCTCGGAAAATGCTTACCTTGAGGTCCGTCAGATCGTAGCCTTCCCGAGAGTACTTGGTGACAAAGACGACGGCCGTGTCGATCCTGGCCAAGTTGGACTGGAAGGGATAGATGACCGAGGGCGGTCCTGCACCGAAGGAGTAGGTTCGGGGGTAGGCAGTGGAGTTGCTGATGCAAGGTCAGGGGCGAGCATCCAGTGGTTTCGGCTCACTCACGTCAAGAGGAAGTGCTCCAGGTAGAACTTTTGCTTTCGAGCACGCTCCTGCATAGCATCCAGGGGTGTGACCAGGTAAGGCGCTTGAGACCAGCCGGAACCACCGCCGCTGTTGCAGATATTAGCAAGGGTACGCGTTCCCATCCGCCGCGACCTACTGAGGGTAGTATCCGGTAGGCATCTCGTTCTGGGGGGCGTCGGTAAAGATAGGCCCCCACTGATTAAGGGACACGGGGGCCTGGCCGGCATCGCCGAAGACTGCAGTACTGGGATAAGCATCATAGACGGGCAGGGCGGCCGGTCGACGCACCTCCGACATCTTGGTTGGCCAACGGTAAACCACCCTTCTCGCCAGCGGCTCGGTTTCGGTTCTTCAAAAGGGTCGCGGCTTCAATGCCCGTCTGGTATATATGGTCGCTCCCGTCGACGACGTATCGGTCAAAGTTGATGCTGGGGTAGTTCTCGTCCTGGTCGAGCGCATAGTACGGCAACAAGACTCGAACGACCTGGTCGTCGAGTCGCGCTTCAGTAACGGCGCCCGTTGTCAGGTTGGCCCAGTCACGAGGGGCAGAAGGCATGATCACGTCGGTTCCGGCGAGTTCTCCGGCGGTACCGTTCCTGACCGCTCCTATGACCGTTATCAGTATCATTTCCAGAGACGCAACTTTGGCACTCACCCCAATCACTGATAATGAATCCGGGGAAGTTAAGTTCCTGTTGTCAAGCTGTCAACATACCGCTCAACGAGGCGAGACACCAACTCACATCCTTGATCAGCGAGAGCGCTGCAGGGTCATGGCATACGGCGGTGCCATTGAGCTTGTTGTAGCTGCACATGATAGCGGCAGATCCCTCTCGGACGGCCTCGGCAAATGGCAGCATGTACGTCTCGTGCATCGCAGCATCCGAGATGGTGTGGCTCAGGACCTGGCTAAAGTTGCCAGAAGCGTAGCCGCCAGCCGGGTTTCCCTGCAACAATGCGCACATGAGACCCTGTGCAGCAGGTAAACATCAAAAACTTACGACTCGCAAGTATTCCTGCTCGTTGCCAACAAAGTGCTTGGCGGTCGCCTGGACACCTCCGACCTGCATACCTCGGATCTTCTTGCCCGTGAGGACCGAAGACAGGTAGGGATCGGGTGACCAATTCTCCCAGTTTCGACCGCCTTAGGGACTGTTGAGGAAGGGGTTAGCTATGGAGGCTCTGCAGTGGTCGAGGACGTACGTTGTTCCAAGACCGCCACACACGACTGCCAATGCATTGGTGATTCCGGTCTCCTTGAACTCTGTGCCCATGGCGACACCGCCTTCGTATGTGAGCATACGGTTAAAAGTCGCACCGTATGTGATTTCAGCGGGGAACTGAGACGACTTGTACGAGTTGGCGACACCGGTAGGGCTGTCGTTGAAACAGATCGGGTCGATGCCGAGTCGGGCAACGCCTAGGGAGTGAGGAGTCAGCACTGTCGATGGCTCGACCGCCGTCTCGTACCGAACAGATTGCCAGAGCATCCGGCGTTACCGGCATTTCGAGTCATGTTCGCCTGGAAAAGCGCTATCAATGAGGTCGCCATGGAGTAATGGCCATTCTGGCTCACCTTCTCTTCCACCGTCATTTGAGCGACGGTGGCTTGGGCTCGAGCCAAGGCCTTGGCCCACTTGTCAGCAGTGATGCCGGGCATCTGGGCGTCATCCTTGTTCCGAGTTCGCAGCGTATTCGAGTCGGTGGGAAGGGCGGAAGCCGAGAAGGGGGAAACCGCAAGCGCATATAGGATGCTGGCGTACTGGGTGGCGGAAAGCTTCATACTGCTTGATTTGCGTAATGTATTGCGGCTGCGGCTGGAGTTTCGAGGGATTTAATTGAGGTATGAAGCCTTCGGTAATTATAAGGTCGAAGTTATGAGAAATTATGAGGTAGCCGGAAGAGAGGGCTGGCGTATTCTCCCTGTCGCGATGGTCTGAGTTCAACGAGTCAAGGGGATTCATGCGAGTCGCCTTGCTCTTTATAGTATTCTACATGCCTCGATATGCTTAAGGGCTGTTCCGGCTCCTGGCATCGCTGTCCCGTCCACCGCACGACAGCAGGACGGATCCCCCAAGTCCGCTGGAAGGGCTCTGTGACTGCTATCCATCCCTCATGCCGAGAAGAGTGGCTTGGTATTACTTCATCGCTCAAGGGGACGTCACATCGGTTGCTTAATGGCAGCTAGAACACTTTTTAAATGGAAGATGCTTCAACATCGAGACGCTCTCTTCCAGTTGCCCCTTCCCCAGACGCTGCCCCGGAGGAGCACCTTCTCGGTACACCAAAGATTTCCCCGGGGAATTTGTGATCGGTGTTTTCCGTCGATGATTCCCGCAGCGCCCCAGCGGAGCTGCCTGGGAGCTTGCCTGGATCCGGAATGGGTCCAGTTGAGACGGCTAAAGTGGATGCAACTGTGAAGTATACTGTTTCATTAGCGGGAGGCGACTCGCGATCACATGTCTGGACAGCTGTTTAATCACATGAGGTATCACATGCCTGCCGCCTGTCTGCGCCAGGTCGCTACCGCCCCTGAAGGACCGACAGCTGGACTGACGATGAGCGCCGCCGACGCACCGATCATGAAAAGTTCCTAGCTGGTTGATACCGTCGATGAGCTCGTCGATGAACCATACGCAGGGACGTCGACACGCAAGTGTTGCGCTTTGCAGACCGCCCACAAACTCCTGCCCCGCTCATTGCCACTGCCCGCTATTCGTCCACTGAAAGCCCCAGAACAGGGCATGGTGGGAGGGTGAGGCTCTTACCGGCAAAGGTGCTTGAAAGGCTCCAACAACGGCACATATCCACTTCGCTGCCATACAGACCCTCACAGACCCGGACCGTTTGTCCGGACTTTCCGAACTTCATAAAGTGCCAAGTCGAGCGGAGAAATGTATCTCGGCTTGTTTCTCCTCGCTGCTTTTCCGTGGGGAGGTGCAAAGGCCCCGGCCAACGTGTTTCCCCGCGCAGAGAGCTTTGAGGTGAAAGGTGGAGGCCGTAACAGGAGCGTCAAGTCGAGCGTCACCAACACTTCACCACCGGATGATTCGAGCGTGCCGGGACCAGACATCCACCATGGTGGACGGACATGAAAGGTCGAGCATGCGATCATCTGGCCTTTCCAATATCAGAGGATGTCAGGCAGCAAGCTGATGAGAATGTCGAATGTGGCAAAGCGTTTTCTGTTATATGCTATCGAAAGCAGCAAAACGCAATGCCCTTAAAAATGGACTTGCAGTTGTTTCCTGCAAATCCGAATAGCAGAGCTCGTGTGCGGCGGCCGTGATGTCTCGAGGATTCTATAGTCCAGTGCATGCATTCCACTGCGCTTCAAGATCGCTGATTCAGACTTGAAAGCCAAGCATAGGGCTTTCCGTGGGCAATTGCGCGTACATTTACCCCTTCATCCCGCCCTTGACAATTTCCGGTCTGGACTTGATGGATGATGCGGGATGAGGTAGATCCATTGGTCGCAAAGGGCAGATGCTAGCCGTTTCGGGCGGGGAATCATCAAGCTCCTTCTGCTCAAGTAAGGACATATCGTGCGGCCATGAGCTACGTGAGCCCAAAGTTTGCTGCACTGATAATCCAGCTGAGCGTGATAAGACGGAGATTCGTTGCGACCGTCTCAGATGTGGAAGGCAAGCCACTGAAAGACAGACCGAGGCGATTGCAGTAAAGTGCAATAACTAGGTATAAGCTTTCGAACGCGACATCTATCACAACCTGCCACTCTTCCGGCCTGCACAACGTGTCCTGTTACCCAACAATCCCACCGCCCTTCCAGCCTAGTACGAAACCCCAACGTTCAAAGGCAGCTTGCGACTGGAACTGTCCACCGACACTGTGCATTACCCTTCAAGATCTCCCACCCTTGTCTCTCAGTATTCCAGTTTGCCCTATCCTTGGTGGTGAGTCCGATTGTGACCTTGGATTTGCGACCGGATTTGACCTCGCCTTTTTCGGATCCCGCAGGTTCTTGATGGGTCGCATGGTTGGTGCCGCTGTCGGGACAGGTGATGCAGACCTGAACGACTTCCTTGGCAGTGACAGAACCGATGTTGTTAACCTCGAGAGTGACCTCGATGGCTCGATCGCAGAGATTGGCATCAGAGTCGTCGAGTAAGACTTCGTTGGTGATGACGACCAAAGGCATGTGCTTTGCCGGCTCTTATAGACTTTCAGGTTGGAAAACTCGAAGACGGTGTACGAGAGACCGAATCCAAACTCCTAGAGGGGTTCAATCTTGTTGTAGTCGGAGAATCGGTAGTCGGTTAGAGACTCGGACGAAAGGCAACGAAAGGTTGTCGAATGTTTTCCCTTCCGGTCAAGTTGAAGTAGCTCGAGAGATCGTAGTCATTGACATTCTTGGCAATGGTGAAAGGGAGTCAGCCACTGGGAGCCACGTCGCCGTACAGCACATCAGCTAGAGCCTTGCCGCCTTCCTGCCCTGGAAAGTAATGGTAGATGATGGCTGAGATGTTGGGATGATCGACGAATTGCGACATCTAGGGGTGCGGAGTGAGTCCACGTATATGCTCAAGGCGGATGGCATGACATACATCGACATCCACGGGCGAGCCGGCGTTTATAATCACGATAGTATCGTTCTTCTGAGCTGCGACGGCCTGTATAAGCTGCTCTTCCTCACGGTCCACCTTACTGCTTCCACCCCAGCCCCGTAGATGCTGTCCCCTGAAACGACGACGTATCTGTTCAGATCGACTTTGCAATACTGCTTGTCTTGGTCAAGCGCAAAGTAGAAAAGCAGCACGCGAATGAGTTGATTCGAGCCAGTCGTTGAAGGAGAATGGCATGATGACATCTTGACGAGTTAATTCGCCAACACTCTCGTTCGAGACCGCTCCTACAACAGGAGTACTTGGTCAAGAGCGCGCCGCAAGACCCTGGCTTATGCTTACCTCAGTCAGTGACGATGAAGCCAGGAAGGTTGAGAAGAGGTTGCTGAGATGCTGCTCCTTGCCTCATGCAAAAACTCGCGACTTACAGACTTGAAAAGATTCAAGGTGGCTGGGTCTTCGCACGCATTTACACCGTGGAGCTCGTTGTAGCTGCACATGACCGAGGCCACGCCTTCTCGGACTGCTTCAGCAAAGGGGAGCATATACGTCTCGTGGATGGCCGCGTCGGAAATGTCGCTGCTCAAGAACTGGCTGTCGTTTCCGAATACATACCCGCCTTGGGGTTTCCCTGGCGATGCAAGATGGGCATAGTATTACGACTTGACAGAAGAACACAAACATACCACTCGCAAGTATTTCTGTCCGTTGCCGATGAGATGTTTAGCAGTGACTTGCACACCCGAAGCTTGCATAGCTCGAACCTTACGATCAGTCAAAACGGCCGAAAGGTAAGGATCAGGCGACCTGTTTTCTCAGTTTCGTCCGCCGTAAGGGCTGAGGAGCATCGCTGGTGAGAAAATGTCTTGGAGCGAGCAAGTCGGCCATCACTCGCGTCGTACCCATCGCACCGCCAGCGATGGCTTCAAGGCTATTATGGATACCGGTGTCCTTGAACTCTTTACCAGCGGCGACAGCAGCATCATAGACCAGGTCGCGGTTCCATGTGGCGCAAAAGGCGCTCTGAGCCAGGAATTGAGACAATTTGCGAGAGCTGCCGACTCCGGTGGGACCGTCGACGAAGCAGATCGGAAGGATGCCCAGTCGTCCGACACCTACATGGCAAAGTTAAGCGTGCGTCGAGAATCATGGAAGGGGGAACGCGCACCGTACAAGTTTCCAGAGCAGACGGTGGTGCCGGCATTCTTGGTCATGTTGACCTATGGTATCGGACAGAGCCAGATGAGACGGGGCACGGGTCACGGGCTGATCAAGCTTACCTTTTCTTCTCGGGTCATCTGGACGACAGTCGCCAGAGCCCTCGCCAAGGCATCAGCCCATTTCTTGGATGCGAGACCAGTCGACGAGTGCTTGTCGTTGTTTCGAGCGAAGAGTCGGTGCGACAAGTCGGTAGGTCGGGAAGACACGAGCGAGGGCGCATTGGTGAGTGCGACCAGGATGCTTAAGCTTTGGGTGACGGAGAGATGCATGTTGGGTACGAGTGTTCTTGAAAGTTGATTCGGAGGAAAGCTTTCGCTTGTATTGGGATTAGGCGCTTTTGCAATATGGTGAGCCTGGGAAGGGAAATGATAGAGGGCGCTTTCGCGCTCTCTATATAGACGTTTTCCTACCTGTCACGATGGGAGAAGGGACACTGCCTCGTCAACCGTATTCCACCCTCGGACCCCTCATGACAGAAGCCCGGCAGTGCGGCAAACGACCGCTTCCCGACTGGCGGCGCAGGGTATCTCTTCGGCACCTTTAACATTCACCTCGCCGTTCTGCGAAAGACGATTCCAGCTTAGTGTGGGATCTAGAAAGAGCTTCGAAGCCACTTTACTTTCACCGTTGATCGCGTTCAAGTAAACGAGAGATACGTTGATGCCCCGTCTTTTCTCAGATTATGGGATGTTGTTGACACTCCGGCTACGATCGCCTGCAGGGTTTGCCGCGATTGCCATGATAGGTGGCGTCGAGACGGGAGTCGAGAAGAAGTCAAGACCGGACGGTTCCGTCACCTGCCTCACCAAAAACCTGTTTGGCATCTATGCGTCACGCGTGGGAGAGATTTCGTGAACTGCCTTCCGCCCATCGCTCCCCGTGAAGAGAAAAGCATAAGCGCGTCCTGAGTCGAGCGAGTTCTGCCGTTCCCATGCCGGAGAAAAAATCCTCGAAGCGAATCATTCCATGCTTCCACATCGCAAACCTCGGCGATGAAAGATACTTACATCAAGCGGGCGGATCTTCATTCGCTGCTCTGATCGAGCCTCATCACTTCCATCAAGCGTCCTTTGATCAATGCATCACTCCTGCACTGGACGGGTATGGCGGTTACTAAGGTGCCGGATGTAAGATACCGAGGGCTACTGATGATTGCCTCATTGCTAGATAGACAGAACCCCTTGCAAGATCGAAAAAGGACAGAACTTGTCAACCCCGCGATGATGGCAAGACGACCGAATGATGACAGCTTGGCCCGGCGGTTCGAGCGCGCCTCTCCTGGATTGATCAAAAGACAAGAGGGACAGCGGGAAGGGCTTGACTTGGATGCCTTGGTCTGATACACGATCATAGAGAGCTAGTAGCAGGGGAACAGTACTGCATTCGCTGAGCGAAAGATGTATCGTCAAGGCAGGGTTGCCTAGCGGAATTTCCGAGACGCTCACCCTATGACTGAGGCTTAGAGCGGAGGGCTGTAGTTGACCAACCGCAGCGGATGCTTGGTCAGATGCCATCTTCTCGACCGCTCGCATTGCGACTAGCAGCATTGGGGCTACGTGGCGAGTCAGCATGTTCCATCTTGGCCAGCAACGCGCCCGAGTCGCCTCGCTCCGCTTACGTAAGGTACATTCCCAGCCAAAACGGTCGGAAGCCAATTCGCAGGGGGCGCGCTGTCCACGCGTACTCTCCCTGGCGTTTCATGCATACTTGAACGTTCCTACACGGTAGATAGCTGGATTACTGTACACAGCCGCGGTCCACATCGGGTCAACATGATGGTGCGTACCCTTGAAGTTACTGCACCCTCCCCTGTTTATCTTCCCTCTCACCGCAGGCGCAATCCTCCCCTCCCAAACCCTTACAAAGCTCGTCCGCGACGGCATCCGCCTACCCACAACTCTCCAACCTCTACCCCTCCGAAGACACCTCCGCAGGACCCAGCACTAGCACACCCTCCGGTCGTCCAGCCGCCGGCCCTGGCGCCGGGTTCCCGGCACGACCACCCCAGCCTGCGGCGGTCTCGAACGCGTACGGGGGATACGGCGCGCCGGCGGGGGCCAGCGTGTATGGGAATGGCTATGCGGCCGGTATGGGTGGATCGGCAGGTATGGGGCAACAGGGGGATAAGGGCGAGAAGAATGTGACGCAGATGATTGTGGATAGTGGGAACAAGTGGTCGCGAGCGTGAGTTGCGTTGGTTTCATTTCCCTTTCAGACGCGCGATCGCGGGTGAGGTCGAAGATTCGGAAGAGGTGTAAATGCGGTCGCGGTGTATGATTCTCGGGGTTTTGACGTTGACGAGCTATTTTCAACTAATGGAAATACTGGTTCCACGCTGAAACGGAGAAGTCGAATCGTCGGAAAGCTATCGTGTTACCGGAGACATCGATCTCTCCAATTCTCCACTATTCTTGGTGTTCCTCTTTAAATCGGTCATCCGTACCGATAGCCTAAGATACTAACTGCTAGATTCCTCATCCAGATACCGAACCCTTCTGGATCGATCGACTCCGTTGACCGTACAGAGATGGCTCTTCACCGGTGCCATCCTCTTGATATTCATGGCCGTAGTGTTGATCAGACAAGGGGTGAGTAAATCTGGGAACAACCAGATTGCCCTTTGGCTGATCACTCGTCCTGGCGTCGCGTTGTGTCTAAATAGTGGTATATCAGTAAGTCCCCCTGTATCCGTCCACAGAGCGCCTCATCTGACATTCTCTTTCTCGTCGAATAGTTGCTTGTCCGTATTCCACCCCAAGCACAGTTCCTGAATCCTCCAACTCACATCATTTTCTCCCCGCAGACGCACTCGCCATCTACCTCCTGAATCTCTTCTTGGCGTTCCTGCAACCCAAGTTTGATCCCTCAATTCAGCAAGACCTCGCCGCCGAGGACGTCGAGGAAGGCGCACCGGGCTTGCCGGGAGGCAACAATGGCTCTGCCCAGAAAGGAGGTGAGCAAATCGCAACTTGCGCTGACGCTGGGGTGAGCTAATGGTCCGATATGGTATCAGGTCTCAGCGGATTGATGAGCGGATTTTCCTCGGAAGAGAACGACGAAGAGTTCCGACCTTTCATTCGGCGTCTACCAGGTTCGCATAAGCGTATTTCGCCGCTCCAGGTTCCGCTCAACCATAATCCATGTTGCAGAATTCAAGTTCTGGCTGTCAGCCACCAAAGCCGCTCTTATCGCCTTGTTCACCACCACTTCCCGTGTCTTCGACATTCCCGTATACTGGCCGATCCTGTTGATGTACTTCTTCGTTCTGTTTGGTTTGACCATGCGAAGACAGATACAGTAAGTGATCTCGCGATGCGGCAAGAGCAGTCCTGACGTCGCATCTGTCAGACACATGATCAAGTACCGATACATTCCCTTCGATCTCGGTAGAAAGGCAACGTACGGAAGGAAGAAGTAAAAATCGGTGAACGGAGGATAGCGTATGAGCAAATACGGCATGTGCGGCGGGTACCGGTATCAGAAAGGCTGGACGAATCAGGCTACTGTCTATATAGAGCGATATAACATGCATCGGTGACTCTAAACTCTTTGGCTGCAGCCTTGCTCGATTCATGGTGCAAGCTCGGAACTTGCGGGCGATAGAGCTGATGCCACAGTCTCACGGCAGAGGTGACGCATCTATGTCATTAAATCTGTAATTGTTGTACGAGAATCTACTCTGCTACAGATCGGCAGATGTTGCTAACCAATCTGTCCCGACGATTAGGCTCGACCAGGCGAGCTTGGCGTATTTTGCTTGTTGTTACTATGGCTACAATGATGACCCGGTGGAACGATGTGACGAGGCCGGCCCGTTGAAGATTCACTGATGACGGTCGCGTGGTAATTTACAAGTCGAAGAGCTGCTCAGCCGGCGCACCCTCGAAGGCGATCTTGTAGGTCTGCTCGAACAAAGGGTAACCGTGCGTTCGCTTCCTCGAGACCAAAAAGTTGTGCACCTCCTCGGCGGTGGCGGTACCTTGCAGCTTCTGTCCCTTGAGCAAGTCACGCTCAATGGCCTCCCACGATCGTCCGGTTCGGATAAAGTCCTTGGCGCACTTTGCGTTTCGGCCACCGGTACAGGTTGTGATCAAGTCGGCGACACCGGCGCTCTCGTTGGTGAATGTCGAGGCCTGCGATCCGGGGAAGAATTCGGCGGTGAACTCGGCCATTTCCTTCAGACCGATTCGGATGATGGCGGCCTTGGTGTTTCCGCCCAACTTCATGCCGTCAACGAAACCGGCAGCCAACGCGACAACATTCTTCAAAGCGCCAGCAAGGGAGACACCGCTGACGTCTTCGACAGCGTGAACCTGGAACTTTTTGGCGTGGAAGACGGCGTGCCAGAGCAACGAGTCGTCGTGTGTCGGGCAACCGATAGTGGTTTCGCAGAACTGCTCCCGGGCGACTTCCAAGGCGACGTTGGCGCCGGACAAGGCGGAGCATGGAATGCCCAGCTTGTTCTCGATGAGCGATGCGAAGGTCGAGATGTCGGTGCCGTTGACCTCGACACCCTTGATCGCGGAGATGGCTCGGGCTCCGGGGTGAATGACACCGGGAGTCTGGTACTCGAATAGAACTGCGTGGAGGCTAAAGAATACCGATTAGCTACGGCGGGACTCGCATGGCACGACAACTCACAATTGATGCGGGACGACAAAGACGATCAAACTCGCTCCTTCGACAACCTTTTTCAAGTTTCCGACGGCGACCAGGTTCTTGGGCAACTTGATATCCGGCAAGTATCGCTCATTCTTGTGCGTCGTGTTGATGACCTCTGTCAAGTTTCGGCCTTGTACCTGAGTATCGATGTCAGCGACCGCACGGCCATTCTGTGACCCAAATTGCTCACCTGCTTCTCGCGCACCCACATCCTAACTTCGGGCTCGAAATCTTCCGGCCTCGAAGCAATGTTCTCGGCTGCAATCTTGGCGAGTGCCGTTCCCCACGATCCGGAACCCACAATAGCGACCTTGTGCTTGCCCGAAGGAAGCGGCGAGGCCGGCAATGGGGATGCCAGCGGTGATGGTGGGCGCGTAGCGGCTGCAACGTAGCACGTCAGCATGATTGTACGAGCAGCGATCCACAAGACCGGGCGAACTCACCAGGCGTGGTGAAAGTAGAAGCAATGTTGACATTGCTCATCTTGTCTTCCAACTGGATGGAGGAGCTCGACGAGGTCGAAGTGGCAGCCGGTCGCTGCGGTTGGGGCGAGATGATGTCGGACATGTTGGCTAACGATACAGTGAGTGCGAAAGTGTCAGGGCAAGAAGAGCGTGTGTTGTCAAAAGTGGCGGACTCGGTTTATGGGCGGGGCAGGGGAAGGTGGGTGGTGTCGTGCAGCCCTGACGTTTATAAGTGACGGTTGCTGAGTGAGGCCTGGCGCGGGGGGATAGTCGACTTTCCGTGGCTTGCGGAAAGAAAAATGGTTGTTGGCTGATGGATTTTTTTCTTGCATCTTCTGCAGATAGCGGGATAGGAGCCAAGTCTCAATCGAGGATCGGTTACAACGGTCATCTCAGCTCGGAAAGGGCGCGATGCCTGAGGAAACCAGTGCGACGAATACCAGGAGAGCATCATACGCTCATGGCTAAGCATACGGCGATGTGGTGTCGTCTCGAACCGGCCAACATACGCAGGAAATCACCGGAAGTTCCACACTCTGCCGTCAGAAACCAGGGTCGGCTCCAAAAAAGTTTTGTGGGTCTGCTATCGTTCTTTTTTTTGAAAATGGAACTGGGGTCCTACGTCATACCTAGGGTTTCTACAGCGGTTTCTGCATCTGTTTGTGCCAACCGGAGACGTAACCGGAGGAGCTGAGCTGGAGCTGCTGGAGGTGCCGCCGGCCTGGAATTGCGAACCAGAAGCAGGGGAAAACTCAGGGGAAGCTGTGCAGAGGAGGAGCTGTTGTAAGGAGAAGCGGCCTGAGGTTGATTGAGCCATACCATTTCTAACCACCCCTTTTCTCCGCACGGGATGACGAATGTGGGAACCCTGAGATGACGGCCTGGCGAAAAGCTTTGCGCACGGACGTAAAAAGAAGAGATCCGCGATCAGCTGTGCTTCTGTCAGTTTTTCCGATCCGACGCGGCCGGCTGCCGATAGCGGCTGCCGTTTGTTTGAAAAGCCAGCTGATTTCCCGCTGTTCTGCCTTGACTTTTCCGCGCGTCTTCGTCGTGAGTTCTGTCGCGTTGCATCTGCATCTTGCATCGGGGGCTCTCATCAGCCAACAATGCTGTCACCTTCGTCTGTCGGCTTCAAAGAACGACTCTTCAGAGCGTGAGAGCGGGTGCGAGCAACCGCTTGAATGCATCCAGAGGAATGAAGCAGCTAAGGAACCCACTACAATATGACCGCTGCATGGTTTAATACGTGGTTTGATGCGATCGATGCGGTGTACGGCTTGCGGTCGTGTTTCTCTTGCTATGGTGGTTATGGTGGCGAATTCGATTGTTTCGGCACTGAGTATGCGAACATATCACGACCAGATCCACGACCACCACTACGGGTCGAATATGGATGGGTCTTTCTACCTCTAGCTGCTAGCTTCGACCTGTACAAGCGGCTGGTGAAGAGACCAGGGCAGCGATAGCATAGCTGGGCATCCTGAAAGCTGCCTTGAACGAGATGCCTCGATTCGAATCAGCCACTCAGCTTGACCCTATTTTCTCATAGCTCATACCACGTGCACTTCGAAATCCCCTATTTCTATCGAATCGTGTTTCAGGGGCATTGTTTGGATTGTTTCAGGAGCTTTAGTTGAGCTACACAGCACAGCTGAGGCCCGGCGCAAACAGCCAACCGACGCCCGACAATTGCGTTGATACAGCTGTGACACCAGCCTAGATACTGGTACCTCTGCCTGCGGTCGCTGCATTCGAGGCGAAATGTGGTAGTAATGTGAACGTCGCAACGTTCTTGGGTACCCTGAGACTAGCAGCCTTTGATCAGCAGGCCAGCCCTTCCTCCGGCTGGTAGTATACGGGAGGTGGAGCATCCGTACAAGTACACGATCCTGCGTCATGGCGGTGGCACTATGCACAATGCGAGAAGGCAGGACCAAACACGGTTTCACTGAGATGAAGGACAAGAGGCTGTGTGCCATACCACCCGCAGCGTGCTAGATCTCGCGCCGGACATCTGCAACTGGGGGAGCTTCCGGAGCGCTCTTGGGCGTTCAAGGCTAGAATGGTTGCTTTGAAGGGGACATGATGGAAGGCCGGCCGGCGACAGTGTGATGGCAGAATCAAAGCAACTTGCGCAGTTTATCGGGTTTTCGCGCCGCAGAAAGGAGCTTTCGCTAGCGCGAGAAAGCTTTCGCTGCGTGAGCGATCCTCAAAATGCAGCCGTTGGGGCTGTGACATTGGGAATTTTCTCTGTTGGAGCCGCGGCAGATTTCGGTGGGCTTGGGCAAGGAGAATTTTGTTCGATCTAACGCCCCAGTCGTAGAGATACGCAGAGATAGCGGGATAGCGGCAACGCACAGGCCAAGTCCACTGACGGTCATAGACTTCCCGACGCTCCCCCCGAGATTTTGTTAACACCGACATTTTTTTTCTGTTCGTCGTATGCCCTGTCTGTAGCTAGCATTCGCTTAGCCACCATTGGGGGTTGAGGGCAGTCATATAAGTATCTCGGTGACGCAACGAGGGCCGTTTGAACTTTGTGTTTCCATCAAACAACAAACTTGAAGAGCGTCTGTGGACCTTCAACCACCTCGACACAACATCACCACACACCATGTCCGTCTTCGCCAAGGAAGCTTTCCAAATGTCGGCTCTGCCTTCTCCGGCAGAGTCTCGTGCTCGGTCGCCCGTCCCAGCAGGCGCCGTCACACCCGCTATGGAGCCATCCGAGAACCCTCACATCGCTGAGATTGATGTCGAGTCGGTTCTTTTCGACGTGAGTGCAGCGAAGTTATATCCTTGGACAAATGGGCTGACCGTATCCACGCAGATGGACGGAACTTTGATCAACTCATCACCCGCCGTCGTCAAGGCATGGAACCTGTTCGCCCAGACCTACCCGCTCGACCTCGAGGACATTTTGCGATGTGAGTTTCTGCAATCCCCCGGCATTCGTATGCTGACGAGTGCTCTCAGCTGCCCACGGTATGCGAACGATTGACGTTTTGCGCAAATGGTGCAAGATCGAGGACCCGAAATTGCTCGAGACCGAAGTCATCCGATTCGAATCGGCCATTCTCGCTGCCGCCCAGTCCGCCGCCTCTGAAGGAGGTGCCGGTATCGAAGTGTTGCCCGGTGTCAAAAAGTTGCTGGATGACTTGAGCAGTGAAAAGGCTCTGCGGGATGGCAAGGAGGGTTGGGCGATCTGCACGTCGTCGACGTTCTTCTACGCCGGCAAGGCGATTCCTATTGCTGGCTTGACGACACCCAAGGTTTTCGTTACTGCTGAGTCTGTCACCAAGGGCAAGCCCGCACCGGATCGTAAGTCGACACGCTCACAGGGAAGCACATGACGCTCATGCCTTGTTCAGCTTATCTCATGGGCGCTCGAGGCTGTGAAGCATCGCCCTTCGAGTCATTGGTCGTCGAAGACGCACCCACCGGTATCAAGGCCGGCAAGGCGGCCGGCTGCCGCGTCCTCGCCACCTGCACATCGCACACCGCCGAGGAGCTCGAAAAGGAAAAGCCCGACTTTTTGGTCGAGGACCTTTCCCACGTCACCGCCAAGTGGAACAACGAGACCAAGACGTTCCGTCTCGTCATCGAGCAGCCCGTCGGCCGCAAGACGCCCGTTGCCACCCCTGATGCCACCCCCGTGATCACCCCCGCTATGTCCCGCGCCTCGTCGTTCGCGTCGCAAATGTCCCGCTCGGAATACTTCAAGCCGTCGGACGACTTGACGGGTGCCGATTCGGTGTTTGGTTCCCCCATTGCCTCGCGGGCTGGATCCCCGGGACCGGAAGACGAGTCCGGGTCGGGCAACCTGTCGCGCAAACCGAGCTACAAGAAGCAGACCGTTCCGGGTGGTGTCAGCTTGGAACAGTTTAAGCGTGCGCTCGCTGGATCGACCGACAAGCGACGACCGAGTATTGCTTCGTACACGGAAGCCACCGATGCGCCGCAACAGCAGTAAACACGCAACTCGTTCCGCCTGTTCGATCTCCTTAATGTGTATCATATTCAAACTCGACATCATCCTGTATCAGTAAACATCACGATCAAAATCCGCTGTGACAACAGCACCAGCATAGACAGAGGAGAAGGCGATGACAGGCAGGATCCGAAATCGTTTCTATAGAGTATCCGTTCGCTGTATCCGTAGACATGACAGAATGCACAGCGTTGCGTTGCAAATCGAATCAGGAGCTAGCTTGACGATGGATGTTCTGCTCAAATTGTGCTCGCCGCGATGTCCCTGGAAGGAGAGAAGACCGCAGACGGACACGGGGTGCGGGCCCGATACGCATGGGTTGCGTGTCGCGAGTACTGTCGCTGCGGGAGACCTCGAGATCCTGCCCGCTCGATTCCTCCACGAGGAGGGCCGAGTGGTGCGAGACGCGACGACGAGGTTGACGGTACACGGGGAAGATTTGCATCCGCACTAGGCGTGCACGTACGGGATATGATCACCTCTCGTCCTCCTTCCCTTCATCCTTCCCGTCCATCCACCATCCAACCATGCCCTCCCCCATAAGCGGCCCAACCTACCTCGCCAAACTCCTCAAATACCTCTCCACCCACAAAGCCCGTCTCGCTGCGCCCCCATACCCCGATGCAGCACCATCACCCGCCGCCGCGGGTTCCTTCTGGGAACAGACGTACACGATCGCAACCCTCGGCTTGGACCCTACCTCGGCGCCGCTGAACGGGACGCTCGCACAGGTGTTCTCCCTCGGCTTGACGGGAGCCGCAGGCGCACCGGCAGCAGCACAACGTCAAGCGCAGGGCCCAACGACGAAACCGCTCACGCTGCGGCTTCCCCCGGATAGGATCCTCTTCTTGCTGCTCATGTTCCAGGCTTCAAACCACCCTGCCCTCGCCTCATCGCCACTCATCCGGCCAACGGACGAACCGCTACCAGAGGGTGTCGCGGTCCATCCGTCGGATCGCACGGGCGAGCAAGGCCGGGAAGGCGACGTCGCGAGCGTGCGCAGCTGGGTGGGCAGCTTGCGTAGCGTTGGCGGGGTATTCACCAGTAGTGAACGGAGGAACGACAGCGGATGGACATCATGGTTCGGCGGGCGTCGAAAAGACACCGGGCCCGACCTCGGTACGTCCTTCCCTCTTCCCCGACGCTTACTTTGCCCTAACTTGCGCATGAAAGAAACAACCCTCCGTACGCTATACACCGCTTTGACGCTCCTTCCCTCGCTGTGCGTCGTCGCGCCGAGCCAGGGCGAAGGCCGGATCTCGGACCTCGAGGAACAAGGAGCGTATACCCGTGCGGGCGGGATTGATGTGCGCGTTCCGCTGGCGGTGTTTCGGAGTCTTGTAAGGTGAGTTTTTGTCGACGGTAACGTCTCGTCAGAGGGGGAAGGCCGGTCGTCGCGGGTGCTCGAGCGAGTGCTCGAGGTAGAGGCACTCATTCGCGTCCTGCGGACGTCCCGTTCACAACGGCGGCAGCGCGAACCGGATTCAACCGGCTCAGACAGATGCGCCGAGTGACCAAGGGCCATTATTGCCTTCTCTTCGGGCTAGCTCTGGATTCGTGGGTGCTGAGTCGGTTCAGTGCGGGAACGTGCACAAAGAGGATGGGCAAGTTCTCGATGAGGAAAGGATCCCTTTATATTTCAGCGCAATGCCGTACGCAATGGAAAGCGGAGACTTCAAGGCCCGCGCAGAGCAGGTAGAGGTGCGGGCGAAAGAGCGAACACGCCTTGGCGAGGGCAGAGCCTTGGGTATTCTTTCGTGGCCGTTCCGCTGCATGGGGTGCGAAGACGAGCGGGTGAGATATGGTGTGGGGGTCTGCTATCGAACGACGCCGTGGGAGGCGATACCTTGTGAGGTCTTGACTCTCCAGCAGGAAGGCGCTGTGGAACAGATGGGACATTCGCGATGGGTGATGGTTGGGCCGGTCGTGCGCTTTCGACGTTATGATGGTGATGAGGCTGCGGTATCTGGAAGGGGTTCGAGGTGGCGGAACCTGGAACTGCGGAGTTCCACGGTGTGATGAATTCAACGCACAGAGCGTCGTCTGTATGCAAGCGGTGACATCGAGAGTGATCTTTTGGCCACCTCGGATTGAGAGTGAAAGACGAAAGGTGGAGACTATGTGGCTAGATGGCATCCAGTCGACATTGCACCTCCCTTTCATTTCGCTGTTCGCCTCATTGCTGATCACCTTCCCGCTAGCCTCGAACTCGAAGGCATAGACCCGCGCGCCGTGATCGTCCCCGTCCTTCCCGGCCTTCGCGCACTCACGGTTAAAGACGTCCAGGACGGCGAAGACTGGCTCGAGGGCCTGCTCTGCGTCCTGAAAGACACCGAGGCGCCCACGACGATACGCTTTCCGTCACTGCAATACCTCTCGCTGCCGAATACATCGCTTTTTACGTTCCCGCTGCCGGAGGGGTACGTCTCGTCGTCCTTGACGCACCTCGACGTTTCGGGCAACCTTCTCAATGCGCTGCCGGCGACGCTCGCCCAGCTGACGGCGCTGCAGTCGTTGAACATCCGGACCAACCTCGTCACCTCGGTGCGCAATGCCGTCAAACTCGCTCCGCACCTGAAGGCGTTGAACCTGCGCGAGAACAAGATTGATTGTTTGGCGGGGCTTGATGCGTTACGGGACCTACAGCGTGTGGACGTGCGGCATAATGCCATCTATGACGTTGACGAATTGTCCCGGTTGGCGGTGCTGCCTTGTTTGCGCGAAGTGTGGGCCGCTGGCAACCCATTCACGACAGATGAGGCAAACGAGGATGCGCGGTGGAAGGTGCGCGTGTGGGAGGCGTTTGTGGTGGAGCAAGGGGAGGAGGTGATGGAGCGGTTGAGCTTGGATGGGTATCTGGCGACATGGGCGGAGCGCCGGACGGTGATGACGCGGGTCAGACGGAGGGGCAGAACGGCGAGGCCGAGGGAATCGGCGCGTGAGGAGACCGAGACACGGTCGTCGTCGAGGGCTCACGAACACGCTACGGCACCAGCAATAGCAACACCGACGCCCAGCAGAGCACGCCGGAAACAGCGCATCGTGCAGCTCGACGAAACGGCGCGGGCGCTCGTCGTCGACACGGACCCGCCTCCGGAGCGCGTCAAGATGGCTCTCGAGGATGCGCTCGAGAGTCCAATGACGAGCGTCGAGGAGACGAGGCCGTCAAGGCGGACGAATGGAAATGGCTCGTCCGAAGAGACTCCTGAGCCGACGGCCGAGCCGCGTGCGATCGCGGAGGAACCATCGGAGGGTGGAGAAGAGCTTCGGAAACGGATGGAGGCGCTACGGACCGAGGTTGGGGATTCGTGGTTGAGCGTGCTGGCGGGGCAGGCGAGGGGGTCGCCTGCGCCGACGCCGCCGCCCACGAGGGATGCCCCGGATGATTCGACTCGCGTATCGGGCGTGCAGGTGGTGCAGGTGAAGCGCAAAGTCAAGGGCAAGGCGAAGAGATGAGCATGCTCTGCCTCGGGCAAGCGCAGGCGTCAACGCTCGCCATATTTGGCTGTAGTTTAACAGCCAAGGTACAAGTTGTATTCCGACATCGCATTTGTTTATCGGTCGCGAGAGCATGAACGGAAGACCCATTGAATCGAGGCGAGGGACCTCACTGATATTAGAACTATACCATTAAGTACAAAACGTAAAGTTTCCAGAAAACAGACTGGATGATGATTTACCGGAATTGTTGCTTGCGTGGTGGCCCTGTCATTGGAGGTCTGAAATTCTTTCCGGGCTCACTCAGTAGGACGAGGCCTCGGAGGCTCCGGCCATACTCCAGTGCAGGGGAGTGTTGGAACGCGGTCTTTTCCTGCCCGAACCAGCTAAAGGTCCGCATGACAGACTGCTTGTGAGCGCGACCGTAAAATATTCGAGACACCTTTGAATATTCCATATCGATACAACTTGTTACCTCGAGGCAGGGATCTCCTTCGCATCACGATTACAGCTTCGGCCGAAGAGTTGCAGTCGCCAGGCGGTCGTCTAGGAAAAAGAACAAACGCAAGGTTAATGGCTGACTTCTCTTGAGATGTCACAGAAAGAACTGACAATTGGTGTTGAAGATCGATTCACCGGGCAAAGTGGAGTGCTTGGAGATGTTTGATGCATCCACCATGCTGGCATCGATATCCTTGAGCGTGGGCGCGCCGATCAGGCGCAAGTTCATTTCGAATTCGTCCTGCAAAGGAGCGGCGTGAGCGCTCACTCGCCATGACCTCGATCGACTCACCTTGAGAATCTGCAAAGCCCGCTCTACACCTTCGGTGCCGTACGTGGACATGGAGTAGAGCATGGGTCTGTAGAGATTGTCAGCAAAGCATCAGAGGATCCGGTCGGTAGACTCACCGCCCGATACCAACAGCCGTGGCGCCAAGCGCCACGGCTTTGAGCACGTCAGAGGCTCGACGCACACCGCCATCGACAAAGATTTCAAAGTTGGGATTGGGGAACATCTTGCGCTTCTTGAGTTCGTCGACGACCTCGACGAGGACTTCGATACCCGACCTGGCGAATTCCTGGCGAAGGACCACATGTCAGGTGGAACGAGGGTGGTCAAGGTTATTTGACTCACGAGCTGTCGACCACTGCGGTACGTATTCCACACCTCGTGAGCCAATGCCGGCGCGACGCTCAAACCAGCTTACCCGTGATTACTGCAGAAACCCTCGATTCAGCGCAACTCTGCGATCAAGTGCGAGAACACTCACCTCAAGACAACACCCTGCATACCCGCCTCGACAGCCATCACGGCATCCTGACCCACCGCATCAGCTAAACCCTTCGCCACCGAGACGCCCACTCACCTCCCAGCACTGAACGCCCTTGAGCAAGATCGGCAACTTGGTGACCGACTTGAACCACGCCAAGTCCTTCCACGACAAACTCGGATCGATGAACGCGCTGATCGCGCGTGCGGCGCCTTCATCTCGCGTGACGACGTCAGTCTCCTGAACCTTGGATCCCGGGTCGTCAAACTTCATCCTCATGTCCTGCGCTTTTCCGTCAGTTCTGCGTACTCTGGAAGAAAATGGGAGACCAACCTTGGGTCGTCGTCCCAATTGAGGCGCATCGACGGTGATGAACAAGGCCTTGACGCCGCGCTTCTCGGCATGCTGGATGATCTTTTTGGTCTTTTCCCGGTCGGCATTGACGTAGAGCTGCAAGAACTGGGTCTGCTCGGGAATCGCCGCGTCGATCATTTCGTCGAATGAGCAACTGGCCAATGTGGGGATCTTGGACGGGATTAGGCTTGCTCTAGCGGGAAAGGAGTGACGCACCATCTGGATGACTCCGTGCTTGCCGGCGGCCTTTGTCAAGCACACCTCGCCGTCCTTGTGTCCGAGCTTGCCCAATGCGGTGGCCGTCTGCGGTATTCAGACGATCAGCTCTAGCTTTCTCCGCGTTGTTCAAGTCAAGTTGTACTGACGATATAGATCGGCATGCTAGACTTGAAGCCGAGGATGTTGGTCGAGTAGTCGACCTTGCTGACGTCTCGCAGGATCCGAGGTCGGAACCAGATTCTGCGGACAAACGTTAGAAGACGACCCTCGCTTTCACAGATTCAAGACGTACCGATGGAAAGCCGTATAGTTTTCTCGCTGTCACAGCATGTAAACATATGCCGCAGCTATCAAATGCCACGAACCTACCATCGTAATCTCATCATCCGCACCCGAACTATAATAAGCCCACGCCTTGTCCGACATCGTCTCCTTTGCCAGCGCCTCGAAATCATGCAAGCTCAAAATCTCATCGAGCGGCGGCAACGACGCCAATTTATCCTGTCGGACTTGTTCCTCTTGCGTGATTTCCTTGACGACCGTCTTGATTGAGGACGCGGCGAGGGGGCCGATGTATTTTTCGGCGGCTGCGCGAAGGAGGGGGAGGGGGGGATGAGCTGCAAGAATTGCGGGGAACACGTGGCGGGCGTACGTAGGTTTTCCGCGATGGCATCAGGAGGGTGGATGGGCTGTCCGATACGTCAGATCGCTATAGCTGGTATTTTTGTGGCAACTCACCTCGTATTCCTCTGTCGCGTCCTTTCCGGCATACTTTCTGCGTGACGCAAGAATGATCAGAGGCATCCGACGACTGGCTTTGCATAAAGATAATTACAAGATGATCTTGGCACCGCCTACCACAGTATCCCGTCAGTCCAGCACGAGTCATGGGGAACGAAAGGAAACTCACCGGGATGTTCCTGGAAATCATGACGCCGCGCAACGATCAGCTGTGCGTTCCGCCCTATGGCTCGTCCTGGTACCTACATCCAACCACTCTGTCACATCGTAGACCTTGTCTGCAATACGCATCAGCGTCGAATCCGACTCCAAAGACCACGCTACGCACTGTGGATAATCACCCAGACGCCGTTCTCGCGCGTGGTATGCTTGGCGACTTCCTGACCGTCGACTTCGGGCTTTTCGTGCTCTGCGCTCATGGTGACGTTGATGCGATGGTACTGAATGGGTTGCCTTGTAGACACAAGAGGGCCTCGATGAGCGCGATATCGATACGAGCCAGACGACCGCCACCCGATGAACGATGCCCGCCCTGTCCCATTCCCATCTCCGGCCCGGCATTCGCTCGAAACCCGCGCCGGCCATCTGTCGGGGAGGCACCCGCTCGCCAATCAGTCGGGGGGCATATTGAGATTGCGCCGCCGTCGACAGCCTGCAAGAGGTCCGTCGTCGACGTCCGTTGACGGCCATCATGAAGCCTCTCCAGCCACGAGCCTCCAAGCGGATATCGATCGCATGGGCAGGACAGCCCTCGACCGAGGAAACAGATACCCTCGTCTTGACGTTTCCGACGCACTACCTCGACCTGCGCGTGTATCGTCCGGGACATGCCAAGCAACGTTCCATCGAATGGGCGCAAGCCGGCGACGTGAGACCGTTCGCTGACGGCGCAGGTGAGCACCCGTCACCCGTCGCGCGCTCATGGGTCGACTCATCCTCCCCCGGCGCGCAGAACCAGCCTCCCTTGAATTCATCCCGCGGATCACCTCCGTTCCCGCGCCTCCGCCCGACGTCGAACGGCTCCCGGACCAAGGCACGTTCCGGACGCTTGCCAACGGAGACGTCGAAGAACGCGGAACAATGTTCAATCCCATGACGGTCCGGAACGAGTCATACGTCGAGGTATGGCGGAGGATGGCGCTGAGATCTCCTCACGGTAAAGGCGGACACCCGGGATCACTACTCGTCGAACGATTCGATGCCGGGGACGGGGTCCGTGCGTTTGTGGGGTATATCGGGCAATTCGCATTGGGCATTGCGCGTATCGAGTCGGGTGATGGAAGCGGATTCATCGCGTGGAGAGAGGAGTTTGATTTCGACGAGGGCGCGTGGCGGCGGGTCGTCAGTGTTGGCGAGGAGGAGGCGCTCAAGCGGTACGTTCCTTTGATTGGTAGCTTTTTGCCAGATGGGCCTCTGCCAGGCGGAGATTGCACGATGGTAGTGGACGGGCACGAATGGGCTGTATTATATTCCTCGGAATGATGTGCAATGTACCATACCATTACGACGCACTTCATTTGAGGCTTAACGCGTCGAATATTAGATACAGAACGGAATTCGCTATGTATACAACCCGAGAACCACCATTCAAAGACCACAGTGCGGCCTCAACAACTACACGATCCAATACCACCACTCCACCCTCCAGGCACCTCATCAATCTTGACCCCCTGCCCCTGTCCCACGCGCGACGCCCGTTCCCTCGTTTCCGACCACAACGACGGCGTATCGATAATCTACCGACGTGTGATCAAAACCCTGGTGAATCCCCCGCTGCGAAAAGCACACGACGTACCCTCGACACCAATTCCTTGAACGCCTCCTCTACGCCCAGATTCGTCTTTGCCGAGCACTCTGCCACCCACTTGTGAGCCTCACGCCTACATGGCCACGGCCCTTGGCCTCACTCACCAACAAACACGCATCCCATCCGGCGCGCATACTCTTCCCCCTCCCGCGTCGACACTTGGCGCGAAAACGTCTCCTTGTCGACCTTGTTCCCGACGATCATCTTGACCACTTCCGGAGCCGTATACATGGATAGTTCGCGGAACCAGGACGTGAGTGCTTGGAATGATTGGCGGGAGGAGACGTCGTAGACTGAGACGGCGTGGTCAGCGGATTTGGCAATCATGTGGGAGAGGGAGAAACGTACCGAGAATCACGCCCTGGGCGCCGCGGTAGTAGCTCGACGTCAACGTGCGGAACCGTTCCTGTCCTGCCGTATCCTACGTCGAAGAAACCGCATCAGCATGGTCCCACCGTAAGATACCAGGGAAAAGCCCGAGGGTGCCTCACCCATATTGAAAGCTTGTATTTCCGTCCATGGACCTCGACTTGCTTGACCTTGAAATCCACCCCGATCGTCGCGGATGTCTCCTCGTCCTACACGGGACGTCAGCCCGACCATCCTTTATCATGCAGCGAAAAAGACCTACCGCGAGGAAATCATCATCCGTGAACCGTAAGAGGAGAGACGACTTGCCTTTCAAGGTCCATCAGCCTCGGCGTCTACGCGAAAGGAAAAGAGAGAGAAGGCGCGCTCACCGACGGCCGAGTTGCCGATGAGGAGGAGCTTGAGATTGCTGGGATATGGACGGTCGGGCGAGGTTTCCTCGGGTGTGGTGGACTGCGGGGACATGGTGAGCGGTGGGTGCGAATGAATCTCGAGAGGGGGATCCTGTTTCGATTCGGTTGATCGCCCGCTCACTCGACCGTCATTTCAATCCCTCGAAATTCGCTTCCGCGGCCGATAGTCGTCGTCGATAACGTCACCTCGCCTCGCCTCGCCTCGTTCCCTTCCTTCTCCTCCTCCGACCCACCACGCACACCCCGCCATGCCCTACTCGACCCGGAATGCACTCTACCTCCGTATCTCATCATGGACAGTCCGTGCGTAACGGCTCCCGTTCCGCGAGGGCGCGCGCTGACATTATCATTACGCTCTCTGCATCGGGTGCCACTCGTTTCCTCCCTTCCCTTCCCTTCCTCGCCCCTCGCTCCCTCCCTTGCCTCCCCCGCTCGGCAGTCCCCCTCTACCTCTACCTCGATGAACGCCACGTCCCCTGGATGACCGACGCAACCCTCCACGCCGCGCTCGCCGACTTGCGACCGATGTACGTCGCCCCCCCCCTCCCCGGTCCTCTGCGATTTCCCGTTGGGACGCTAACGCGAGTGACGGTGCGCAGGCTGCTGAAAAAGTTTCACGACGAGGATCCGCGAACGGGCAAGAAGAGTAGCGTCGAGGTGCATCGCGGGGGTACGTTTCCCATCCATTTCCATCAAATCCCCCCCCCCCGCGCTTCCCCGCCATCGATTCCCTCGCTGACGCTGCGTAACGCTCGCTAGGAACCTACCAATTCGCCTTCTTCTTCCGCAAAACCGACACACGGCACGTCGTCCTTCTCAAGGTACCTCGGTTTCCCCTCCCCTCCCCCGCCTCCCACCACGCTAATGATTTCGGGCCGTAGAAAAGAGAGTACGTCCCTCGCGCCGTTCCGGTCAAGCGCCAGCCAGATCCCACCCCGCCGCCACCCAAACGCCGTCGAACGCAGACACCTGCGCGCGAGGAATCAGTACTCTTCAGTCGCGAGGCATCCTCGTCCCCGCCTCTCCTACCCAGCATCGACAACACCTCACCCACCACCGCCTCCAACAACGCAGACGAAACCCTGCGCCCGCTCTTCCTTCCCTCGGACGAACCGCCGCTCGTCCGCGTCAAGCTCGAACCCATCGCCTCACCTCCGCCTCCGCCGCCGCCGCGGATCCCGCTCCGCTCCGCATCGGAACTCGGCGAGCTGCGTGCCGGCGCGTCAGAATCCCTCCATCGGACATCGCTCGATACGGGGTTCACCGACCGCACGGAAGATGATGAGCGAGGGGAACGAGAAACGAGCGAAGAGTTGTTGACGTTTCGGGCTGTGGAGGAGGAGGAGGGGGAGGGGAAGGATGTGAAGCGGGATGTGAAGCCGTTGATGCGGTTGAGCTATAAAGGTGCGTCACGTTGTTCTTTCCGGGTTGGCATTGGGCCTTTGCTGACGTCCGTCGCGCTCGCCTGCTTCCCTTCGCTGCCTTCCCGCCGCCCGCTTCCCCCCGGACGCTCGCCGCTTCTCGCACACTCGCGCTCGTTACGCCCCCCCCGGCCACTCACCGCTCGCTTCGCTCGCGCGCTCACAGGCTTCTCCATCGCCTCGCGCCACCTCGTCCTCATCATCGAACCCTACCCCTCCCTCCCTTCGTCCTCCACCCACGCACGGCGCGCACGGAGCACCTACTCACGCAGCATGTCCCGTGCCACGGCCGTCGATCGCGAGACGACGACGACGACCGGACTGGAGGCTTGGCAGCGCAGCGAGACACCGCTCGTCCCGAATTCCCGGCGCGGGGGAACGGGCAGCGTTCGTCCGGGGGGCGTGACGCCGTTCGGCGGTGACACACGATCGGTTCCGAATGCCCGGTCCGGCGGCGGACGTCTGGCATCGAGCACGCCATTGTTCCGCGATATGACGCCCATGTCGGCGTTTGGAGATGCCCCGCCCTCGCGCGGGCCGGCATTGTTCGATGAGGATTCGAGCGACGAGGAGGAGACGGCGTGGCGGAAGCGTGTCAGGCAGGGAAGCTATGCGCCCTGGCGAGGGGCCTCCACCGCAGCCGGCGAAGCCGAGACCTCCGCCGCCCCACTCTCACGCCATCGCATCACAGAATCCGACGATTCCGACGACCTTGACGACGACGACGACGCGGACCAAGCATCGGACGACTCGGACGCCGAAGTCGTACAGGCGCGACGGCTCATGGCGCTCAGTCAGCGCCTGCAGGGCAATACCGAGGGCCGGGCGGGCGCGGCGGGGGCTGGCGCTGTGGGCGTTGATGCGGGAGAGTTGGGTCGAGGGGACGAGGATGATGCGTATGGGGAGGGGGATGGTGGATTTGGGGATGATGTGGGTGGGGCGGATGCGTAGGATGGGCGAGTGGGTCCGTTGTTGCATATTCTCGAGATCGGGGTATCGTTCTGTCGAAGGCAATGGCGCCGTGCGCCGTGGGACATTGGCGAAAGAGATGTGCTGGATCATACGCACTTGTATCCGGGGTTTACAAGCATGTAACCCGCGGACGCCTTGTCAGTTTATCGAGCAGGAGCCATGTGATGGACGCAGTGGATTCATGCACTTGATTCTATTGCATACACCCACCCCTGCTCATCTTTTTCTGCTCCGTTAAAACCTCTACTTCCAAATCTCCTTGAGGCACTCGACGTGCTGCGGCCCAACCTGATCCAACCGCGTCACACCCAACAGACGCATCGCCATGACAATCTCGCTCTCCAAGACTACGCACATCAGCGCGCGCTCTCGGCCTCGACGCGGTTGACTCACTTCGTATTGTCCTGATCACACCCTTCTCCCCGTACGCGCTCTGCGCCCACAAGAACGGCCTCCCGAGTCCGACGCCACGCGCACCAAAGGCCCGGGCCATCAAGACTTCGCCGCCGCGCCGGATGCCGCCGTCAATGTAGATCTCAATCTCCCGAGCGAGATTCGGGTCCTCTTCGTGGATCTGGCGCAGCGCGTCAAAGCCTGTTCGCGTGCTGCAAAGAGTTGGCGCGGTTCACACGTCCACGTCCTCACTCACTGGTCCAGCTGCCGGCCGCCGTGATTCGAGAGAATCACCCCGGCCAGCCCATGCTGCTTTGCCAATCGCACATCCTCGATGCTCGCCACGCCCTTGAGATAGATCGGCGTCCCCCTCGCGAGCTCTTTGAGACGCGGCAGGTCGTCCCAGTTCAATTTGGGATCATGGTACGGCGGATAGTCTGTATGCGCGCCCATACGGATCCCGGGCTCGCAGTCGTCCTGCGTGCCCTTGACTTTTTCGTTCTGAGGGGCGGTCAGCGCCGCAACTCGAGCCGGCGTCGCGCTCACCTTTTGCCGATGACCCAGAACGGGCGTATCGACGGTCAAGAACAACGCCTTGACACCGCCCGCGACGGCCTCCTTGACTTGCGCCTCGGACCTCGCACGCTCGCTCTGGATGTACACCTGGTATCCCATATTCATCCGCCCTCCCAGCTCCTCGTCCAGCCTCTCCTTTTCCTCCAAGAGCTCATGCAGCGGCAACGACGATGCGGCCGACACGCCCTGGAAGATACCCGTCTTGGCCGCACCCCGGACCAGCGTAAACTCGCCATCCGGGTGTCCAAGCAGCGCATTCGACGCCGGAGAGATGTAGATCGGCAAGGGCGAGTCTTGGCCAAAGATCTTGGTCTGCGGGTAGACGGACGAGACATCGACCATGACGCGCGGCACAAAGCGGCACTTGTCGAATGTTTTGCGGTTCTCGGACAGAGCTGGAGAGCGTCAGCCGCGACTCGGCCCGGTAAGGGGACACTTACTGTGCTCGTCGAGGGATCCGGTGTTGTAGTAGCTTTTCGTCTTGTCGCTCATGACCTTTTCGGCCGCTTCCTGCGAGGCTGTCAGCCGCAGCCGCCGCCGGAGAAACAGATCAACACACTCACCTGCATCTCATCGAGGCCCAAAATCGTCTCGACCGATGGAAGTGCTTCACGGGCGGCCTGAATCCTCTTGACGTCGGCTTCATACCGTTTTCTCGTCTGCATGGCGTCAGTTTGGGCTCCCTCTGCGTGCCGAGACCCACCTCTTCGGCATTCTTGGGGTCGATCCGTCCGATATACTGTTCGGGAGCAAGGTTGTTCTCTAGGGTGTTTGGTGGGTGAATTGGGCGATACAATTCGCTACGAGCGATTAGCGGATTTCACCATGAGCGGACGGAACTCACGTCACATCTCGACCCGCATTGCTGAGAATAATCTTGGCTCCTCCCGGCTGCGCAAAATGAGTCGACTATGACTGCTCGCTGGATCGGCGCACTCACATGGCTCTTTAAGAACTGCGTGACATCCCACACTTCTCCGTCGATAATAACCCATGCATCGTGCTGCGCAAGTGAGACATCGTTCAACAACTCCTCCTTTTACTCACCGCCAAATCATGCTGTCCCACCTCCTTCATAGGAATATACCCCTCCCTCCCCTTCTTTTGAAACTTGGCATGCTCCTTCTTGTTCGACACCACACCCGCGTTCTTCGAACCTTTTGCTCCGGGAGGCGCAGCATCCGGGTCCTCGGCTTGTGCCTTGTCGACCCTTTGCTGGCTATCGAGATGGACGTGGCTGCGTGAGTCGAAGAGGTAGAGCTGGGAGACATTAGGTAGGCTCGAAGCTAGTAGCGGAATACCTACCGATATGCCTAGACCCGTCGTCGCGAGCGCGATACCGGGTCCCAATCGCGCGGCCTTTCGCCCAGCGGCATTGGAATGAATGCCCGCGATCTGTGACCGCAGAACACGACTCTGGCTCCGTACGCGTGAGGTAAACTTGAACATGACTTGCCCAGACGTCGACGCTGCTACCCCAGACGTTACTGTCGACGATTCCTATATCTGAATCACCAAATCTCGAATTGTCGACAATAATACCCTTCGGCCGTCGCCGATGTCGACCGGATGACGAACGGAGTTCGGGCCGTTGTTCCGCCGCACCATGATTCCCGACGCCACCAATCAATCAACATGTTATGCGAATGATATTCGGCATTCGACGGCCAATACAAAAAAAAATACAATGGTGCCTTGCACATGTCATTCATCTTCCCGACCCCTGGGCGCCGGCTCCGAGGGCAAGAGCAATCCCGCAAACTTGACATCTCGCGTCAAGTCCCTCAGCAGATCATCCAGCCGATAACCTTCAACCGCTGGGAACCCGAGTTCCGCGATAGCATCGTCGCCGAGACCCTTTCTGATGGAGCTGTGTTCGAATCCGGCATAAATGCTGCGCTTGACGACATAAATTTGATCAATCTGTTCGTGGTGTTCCTGCAGCTCTTGCAGGATTTCGGCATCCCGCTCCCAATACTTGCGTTCACTACCGGGCATTTTTTCCGCGGGTAAGCTGGAGCACAGGTCACCAGTAATGATCAGTTCTTCATGCTTCATGATCTCCGACGCAAGATCGCCGAATTTTTGGGAAAAGGCTGTCCTTCGGATGATCTGCTGCTGCTTTGCGCGGAAGAGACGGTCTTCCGCATGCGTGTTGTGAGGGTATTTGAGTTGGAACATGCCCAACGCCTCGGTCATCGTCATCAACATTTTCAGTCGGAGCGTTCGAGGCGTATGAGGATGCCGGATGTAGAGATGTATGGCCCGCAACGCCGCAGCCGACAAAAAGGCCGTCCAGTTGGGCAGCCCATGAATCTTGCGCAGACAGTCGAGGAACAAGTCGGGCGTCTTGATGATGGCCTGCGGGCAGAAGGAAACCATGCCACTGCGCTTCGGTACATGTCGCTTGAGTTTCCATTCCATTGCAGTCAGGTCGTCTCTCGGCCCAAATGACCAGACTTCCCGAGCGCCGAGGCTAAAGCCGAGCTCGCCCTCAGCATCGGCCTGGACCAACTTTGGGAATAGATCGTTGCTGACGATGATGACGTCGAATGGCTCTGACCCGAGCGGTATGACCGTGCCTCCTCCCTCGTGAACCATTTGCTTGAGCTCCACCTTGGCAACCTGTGACGTGATGCAACACCTCTTGTTGAGCAGGTGGTCTTTATAATATTCCGTGAATCCATAAGCGGCCAAGATGTCGACAGGGTATAGGTCTTCCGGATCGACGTCGGCGGACAAGCGCTTAAAGTATCCCTCGACAGAGTCTCCAAATTCGGCTTGATCGATCACGACTTCGACTTCTAGCCTTCCACCTCCCCTCGGGACCAGTGGATCGACGGGCAGGTCATTGTCTGGAACAGGAGGATACTTTTTCGAGTAGGGGAAGCCGCTGGAGACCGCTGACGGGGACGCGTCCTTGTCGATCGGAAGTGTGTCAGACACTGGAGGCGAGATAGCACGCACAGCCGAGGATTGTGGGAGCGGCCGCGGCGGATGCGATGGCGGCGAGGGCAAGATTTCGATAGGTGACGATGTCACACGGGGTGCGATGTCTCGCAGCGGCGAAGTTGCCGCGGTTGAGATTTGCCGATGTACCGGTGATCGAGGCAGTAGAGCAGACGGAGGTGGTGATGGGGGAGGTGGACTCGCTGGCAACGCCGGTTGAAAGTTCTCTCTATGTTGCGGCTCGGGAAAAGTCTCGACTTGCACCTCGTCCGCGTCGATTTGCATGTCCTCCACAACGGCACTCTCCGGTACCGAAGCGTTCGGAGATCCCTCCCAGTCGATGTGAACGGGCTGTTCTGCTGCTTGCGCGGCAGAATCCGGCTCGAATGCGGCGGGCATTGGTCTGTCCTGGGCATGGTCTTCCCCGGGTGCCGCCAGCGGAGCTGATTGAATTGCAGTACTGTCATCAGTTGGTTCGACGGCTCTTGGTGCTGGCTGAACGACCGGAATCTCGGGCGGAACATGCGGGAGCGCCCCATCCTGGCCGGCGAAGATTGTCGAGGTATCGACTGGAATGTCGCCCGAAGCTTCCTGTTCATCTAGCTGACCACGAGAAGGCACCGGTTCCGTCGAGCCTGTGCCTCGACAGATGTG
Organism: Naganishia sp. PT2105A-2; assembly: GCA_023628115.1. Lineage (NCBI taxonomy): Eukaryota > Fungi > Basidiomycota > Tremellomycetes > Filobasidiales > Filobasidiaceae > Naganishia > Naganishia sp. PT2105A-2. The sequence continues at coordinate 5,078 of JAMALG010000099.1, read as the reverse complement.
TTTAGGCGCGACCGCTTCTACCGGTATGGTGACCTCTTTGGGAGGTTCGTTGGACTTCTCGCTCGTCACGGTCGTAAAAGCCCTTACCACGGGCGGTTGAATTGCCGGAGGCGGAGCATCGGGGACGGTGGTCGCCGGTGTAGGCACAGATGGCAACGGTACTCTAACTACGGGCTCGGTCGGAAGACGAGTCGATACAGGCTCGACATTCGCTATCTCACGAGGAGGTGAAGGCGAAATGCAGGATTTCTGCTCTTCGGGAATGACATCCAAGTCCATGTCAAGACCGAGATCAACGTCTACATCCATGTCGCCGTCCGTATTCATGGCAAAATTTGGCGGCTGATTCTTGGCAAAATCGGATTCCAGCCGGGTATTGGCATAAAGCGCGACATCGATGCGATTTCGAGCCGGGACGGCAAGGCCGGGAATGAATGGAGCCTTACTGAGGTACGTTCTGCCGAGTCGCGGCGAGATGACGGCCGAACGAGCAGAAGCAGCGCTGTTGGTTGCGAGGGGCGGGTGCACAACCGCGGGGGCACGAACAGCAGGAACAGCCGGAGGTTGGACCGCTGAATTGACATGTACGTTGAGCTCTTTATTGGGGAACAGAGCCGCTATGGTGAAACCCGCGGATGCCCGAATCCTCTGGGGAGTGCCCAGGCGAGCCGCATGACTGCTCTTGGACGAGTAGATGACAAAGAGCAGATCCTCGCGCACTCGGGCAACGGCGAGCTGGGCGAAATCAGTGCGCGCTCCGACGGCGTTTTACAAGTCGCTTACAGGCTGTCTCGTGTTTTGCATAACAATCGTGAGCTTATTAATCTCCGCTCTACTCTCCGGATCGTCTGGGCGAATCCTGGCAAACTGATTGACTTTTTGACCCATCAAGAACCGGTCGGCATCTGACAACACTTGCTCGATGACGAGCTCCTTGTTGCCGCCGAGAAACATCGATTCAAACATGGCGAGCGGATCGCCGATAGCCAGGGGATCGGTGATCATTTCAAGTCGGACCTTGCTAATAGTTCTTCTCCCAAGCTTTTCATTGTCGAAACGAAGGGAGAATGTGACGCCCTTGGTGACTTCTGGCGCGGGTGCGCCTCGATCGTCGTCTACGACCTCGATAGGTTCCGGGCTGAAAAGGTGTGAGTGGGGTTACCCGTAAGGTCAGGAGGACTTACGTGATGAGAGCTCGGTCATGGAACTCTGCGTCCAGGCCCAGATCGTGCTCCACTTCACCCTCACTACCAGAATAACCGCCTGGTGACACAGGCTCCGATCTGACGGGCAGATCGGCGGGAAGAGCGACGGGAGACGGGAAATCGTCAACGACGACCGCTTCATCCCCATTGCGACCGGTTGCCGGGGCCTTCCTCGTTGGCTCTGATACCACACTTGGCATCTCAGAGGCAAATGTCCACTGATCTTGACGTGGCGGTAGTCGTCGACTGACTTCCGGAGGATCCATGAACAAGGGCGCGGAGACCGTTCCCGAATTTGGTCCTGGCACAGTTGACGGAGCAGGAGGCAGGTCCTGCAGCGGCAAAGACTGTGGCCGGGAGACGTCCTGCGTTTGTTCAGAAGTGGCTGACTCTCTCCTCGACTCTGTCTCCTTGGTGGGCAATTTCTCTGTCGGCGGTTTCGAGCACCTGCGAGGTTTCGGTCGGCTTTCGACTGGGAGCGGCTGTGCAGGGGAAGGGGGCTCATGAGGAATCGGTCCCGAAGCTGCCGGCGATTGAATCTTTTGCGGCCGGGAGTTTTGCGGTTGAGGCTCATGTGGTCGCGACCCCTGAGGTCGAGACTCTTGAGGACGAGACTCTTGCGGACGAGACTCTTTTGGGCGGCGGGATTCCTGCGGACGAGACTCCCCGGGTCGACCCTCTGACAATCTAGACTGTTGAGACTGAGCCTCCTGCGCTCGTTTCTCCGTCCGCGCCTCATCCAGCTTGATCGGCTTCTTCTCCGGAGCCTTGATCCGTATCGCACCCTTTGCGGGATTCTTCTCCAATGACCTGATTGGGGCCACATCGTTTGCTGGAGCCTTCTTCAACGCGACTTCCGGCGAAAACGAGTTTCTCGGAATCTTGAGCTTGATCCCTGTCTTTTCCGTCGGCTGTTCCTGCATAAACCTGGCCTTGAACGCATCCTTTGCCTTTTGCTCTTCCGGTCGTGACTTTTTTTTAGGTTTTGGTCGCGAAGATTGAGGCGCACGATCAGAGTCAGAGTCGTCGCGCTGCTCTGCTTTGCGTTTCTTCTTTGGCGGTGATGGCGCAGAGTCCGATGTGGAGGCATCCCCTAGAGCGACATCGGTATCGATATCCTGCTCCGATATCTCGTCCTCGTCTGGAGCGTCGATACCAAAGCTCCGGCATTTTCTCCTATTGATATCGATCTCGCGGCGAGCGTCTTCCATGTGCGCGACCACTTCCTTTCTGTACCACTTGAGAGTGCGAATCTCCTCGATCGTGTCCTTGTTCAATTTGGTACCTTCTCGTTCCAGTCTCCGAAGACGCTTGTTGAAGCGCAAGCAATCGTCCTTGTATTTGCGATATGCGATAATATGCCATTTCACTGAAGCAAGTCAGCGCAAGTCCTCCGCCAACTCGACCAACTCACCGAGAGAATACGGTGAAGCTTCAATCACATCATCCCTCTTCTTGGGTTCATGTATATCACACCCTGCAATAGTCTTGACCACACTCTTTGACGAAGTCGGAATATTGAGTTCCCGCCAGAATTCCCAAATGATCTCGCCGTCGCCGTCGAACCAAGCTGCCGGAATCGGATCCTCCTCAGCCGTCTGCGCAATGGTGAAGCCGTGCCATTTAATGGTGTAGTGCCAGCACGGTTTAGGAGATTCGCCAAATTGGCCGTACTCGGCGCGCAGGATGGCGTCTAGACGGGATTAGCGATCGCCCTCAGCCAGGACCACCGGCTTACCGATGACAAAGACATTGTTCGCCAGTCCCGACAGTGCAATTTCCTGAATCTCGGGATCCTTATCAAGCGGTTTCTTCTTGCTGCCCTTTGCCTTCTTCTCCTGCTGCTTCGATGCGGATTTCTGTCGTTCCGGCTGCTTGCCCTTGTCCACTTTCTTCTTCTTCTTGCTGAGGTGCGTTTCAAAGCTCGCATCGGTCTCTTCGGCTGACTCAGAGGACGACCCGCGCCTCTCTCCTGGTCGGTGCTTTCCCTTGTCCACATTCCTTTTGCTGTGTGGAAAGCTCGCGTCCGTCTCCCCTGCTGATTCCGATGACTCGCCGCTCGAGGAATCCACGTCGTAGACGGCCTTTCGACGACTGCCGCTCTCGCCGTTCGACTTTCCCTTGAGGCCGCTCGTACTCGGTCGGCTGCCTGATACGATATTGCTCCCGGACGGAATCACCTCTTCGTCATCAAGATCCGCCTCTACATACTCCCACCCCGGTTTCACGGTCGTCCGCTTTCGCTTCTTGGCCATTCCCGGCTTATCCTTCCACGTCTTGACCTTTGACTGCGTTCCATAGGCCTTGCCGTTTGCACTGCTCCTGTTCTTCGACGAACCGCCTTGCTGATGACCGGATGTCGAATCCGCACGCGAAATGATATGCGGTTCCGAGCTCGAGGAACGGCCGCGGTCCGACATTCCGGCAAAGTTGCGGTCGATATTACCCCGTCCATACAAGATCAGCCCTCCACGTACGTGCGGCGAGACGAAGAGGTGAAGACCACCGTTGGATGTTGAGGAGCGTGATGATGCTATTGTTCACGGTCACCTCCTATCCCGCGTTCGGCACGGGGGCATCTAGTGTCACGTGATCAGTTGGAACTTCCATTTTCTGAAACACGGACCTCCTCGACCTGCACAAGTCGGCTTCCCAGCAGTGACTCGCCTTCAGCCTTGGACACCCTGACAGCGAGTCTATACGGGTATGAATGACATAAAATCTATATTGTTCTCGAAAGGCTCTACACCAACTTTTCTCCTCCAGCATCCTCTTTGTGCTCGACAAGGGTCTGTTGCTGCAACTTGTCCAAGCCAATCTGCTTCGCTATTCTCTCCCGTCGAGCTTCGTCTTCTGCTCCGGTCGTATCGTTGAAAATCTCATCGATTTGTAGTGGCGATAGACCTCGAAGCTCGGGAAGGACGACTGCGCTCCAGAACATGGCAAAGATCATAAAGCTCATGAAGACGATGTAGGTCTGGTATCCGATGTTGTCGATCATGATGGGTGTGACTGCAAGAACCATCAGTCGCTCGCTCTAGGACAGAAGGCCTCCAAGACCTCACCTGTGGCTACCGTAAAGTTCATCAACCAATTGACGCCGGAAGAAATGCTCATGCCCTTGGCCCGCAAGCTCAAGGGGAAAACTAGCGAAAAACGCGTTAGACCTGCTACTCGACGCGACTTTGAGCAATCACTTACCTTCAGCGCACACAACCCACGCAAGAGGTCCCCAAGACACGGCAAAGATGCAGATAAAGAGGAAGAGGAAAAATACGGCGGCGTTACCGGCATCCTTGTTGGCAAAGTCGGGACCCGCTCGAGCGATGATTCCCGCGACGGTGGCGTGGCAAACAGCCATTCCGGTGGCTCCGAAGAATAGGACCTTTTTCCTACCGAGGTTGTCGACGAACAAGACGGCTGGGATGGTGAAGACCATGTTGACGACTCCGATCAAGCCGGTGGCCAGAATTGGCACGGTTTCGCCCGAAAGACCGACTTGTCGGAACACTGGAGGTTACAAAATCAGTTTTTGGGTGTCCTGAAGCGCTGTCGTGTTCCCTGAACCCATTACCCACACGTAGGCGCATAATAGATGATTGCGTTGATTCCGGACCACTGCTGCAACGACTGTGCGGCGATAGCGAGCAGTAGTCGTCGAAGAAGCGGCCAAGTTCGAACCATTCGCAGATATTCCGACGCTCCGACCTTCCAGCTCGCTTTTTGACCGTATCGCTCTTGCAATGCGTCCTGTTCGACCAGTCGCTCCGCTTGCAGTGACATGTACTCGGCTTGGACGGCGACGTCTTCGGGTTGCAGGCTCCGCAAGTTGGCCAGGGTCAACAAGCACTCTTCTTCGCGACCGCGCAACAT
>JAMALG010000098.1:0-63390 GCA_023628115.1 Naganishia sp. PT2105A-2 | reverse complement strand
ATCTCCGGCGAAACCGGCCTTGCACATACCGGAACCGTTGTCGATGACCAAGGCGGCGACTTCGTCTTCCCTGTAGATTGGAAAGCATGAGCGGTTCGTTCGGGACGAGGATCGCGTACAGGAGGTACTGACATTGTGATTGATTTAGATGTCTATGACTGGTGGGATGGGAAAGCCTGGAGTCAGTCTATGTACGAGACGTATGCTTCACGGTCACCAGCCATGCGATGAATGCTTTCCGGCATCGACTCCCGCATCCATAGCCGTGGGTGATAGCGACGATGCACCCTCGAACTCGGCTGTCCGCTCCAGTCGATGACCCCCTTCCCTCGGCCTGCAATAGGACCGCACGAGACCTGCGTCGATGGATATCACCACAATACGTCGACGGGTCCTCGATACCCGCTATGTAACCCATCAACGCCCATCGACTCCAATGTCCCTTTCCCCAAAACGTCAAGCCGTCTTTGCTCCTCTCGACACAGCACGCAACAACAAGGAATCGAGGTGTGAACTTACAGGTGGATGAGACGGGGCCGGGAAACGTGAACCGGAAAGAGTTTTGTACTGGTGAGGGGGGCGGCGCAAAGGGGCAGAAAGCGTCAGTCTATTGATACGGTTTGCGTTGGGAGAGGATCGCGCGAGCGAGTTTCCGCGGGGCGTCACACGTCAGAAGGATGGTGACGTCGTGTGTCGCGGTGCTGGATCGCGCGCGAGGTGAAGGTCGTCGAGGGGATGGAGACTTACAGATAGCGATGCTGAGCAAGAGAGGAGAAGCAACGAAGACGAGCTACGCCAACGAGATGGATGACCTTGACCGTGGCAGGATGGATCGAGCGAACAGAGTGAGTGGTGACGACTGCCTGGGGACGGGAGAGGATGGGCATGGAATGGCCGCGGGCGCTGGCTGGGCTGAGCAAGCGCGTGGGCGAGCGAGCCAGCGTGGAAGCAGAATCGAATGACGCGGCAGGCGAATCAGCGGGCGGCGTGGGAAAGGGGGCGGGGCGGATGGCACGGAGATTGGGAGGGGCGTGTCCGTGTGAATGATGATTCATCGTCTCGGGAGTCGAGTGATCTGATCAGCGTCCAGGATGACTGACGGTTTCATGTTCAGAAGTGTGCATCCAGGACGTCGAATCGCACTACGAGCAGAGACAGCTAGGAGCACCCCCGCAATTGAATTCCATCACCTTCCAACGCTCCACAACCATGCCGTTGGAAGCATGTATGATCATGTACGTACGCTCGTCACGGCCTCTTCGCTCAGTGCTCAAATTCCCTTTCTCCAGCGTCGACAACTCGGAGTACATGAGGTACGGACCAGATGGCTGCCTCTAAGCATCCATGCTTACACGGCGCTTCTGCTTGCAGGAACGGAGACTACGCACCCACGAGATTCGGCGCGCAGAATGAAGCAGTGTCGCTCATATTCAACGCCAAGACGGCAAGCAACCCGGAAAACACCGTCGGCGTCATGTCCATGGCCGGTAACAGGTGAGCATGCGTTGCCCGATAACCTCAAAGCAAGCCCCCGGCTGACCTCGTCACGTCCGACAGCCCACAAGTCCTCGCAACGCTTACGCAAGATTTCGGCAAGGTTCTCTCCTCGATGAAGAAATGCCACGTCGGTGGGTCGGCTGACCTGATGACGGCGCTCAACGTCGCGCAGCTCGCGCTCAAGCATCGGGAAAACAAAAACCAGCGGCAACGGATCGTCGTTTTCCTGGCGTCGCCCATCGGCGGCGCGGGATCGTCCAGAGCGGCGGCGGGGCTGGAGGATCAGTTGGTCAAGCTGGGCAAGAAGATGAAGAAGAATAACGTGGCGATTGATGTCATCTTGTTTGGCGACGAGGGGATGGAGAACGAGGTTGTGCTGGGCAAGTTTGTCGAGGCATGTCAGAGCGGTGATAACTGGTATGTTCGCTCCTCGATGCCTCCCTATCGCCGCTTTTAACGCGGCAATGCGACAGCCACATCGTCTCAATACCCCCCGGACCGCATCTGCTATCCGATATGATTGCCTCGTCACCCATCCTCGCATCCGACGGTGGCGCCTTTGCGGCCTCGGCAGCAGCAGGCGGATCGGGTGATGGGGATATCGATATGGCCGCATTGGGCGGCGGCGGAGGTGATGGCGGTGACTTTGGCGGTATCGACCCCAACATGGATCCCGAATTGGCAATGGTGAGCGTCTTCCCTGCTGGAAGAGAGTCGTATAACTGACCGTTGTGAGCGCAGGCAATTCGAATGTCTCTGCAAGAGGAAGAGGAACGGCAGAGACGGGCGGCAGTGACGTCAGAACCAGCGGCGGTGGGACCGTCCACGTCAACGGCTGACGCAACCGCCGCGAGCACGACAACCGCCGCCGTTCCACCAGCCGACATCCCAGCCTCCGCCATCCCGATCGAAGCCCCGAATCCATCAGAAGCCGCCAAACCGGCCGTTCCCCCGCCACACGTCGTCTCGGGCAGCACCACCCACGCGCAGCCCGAGTCCACCGAGTCCGCGCCAATCTCGACATCGGGGGTGCTGCATGATGCCGGTGACGTCGAGATGGAGGGCGATGATGAGGATGATGCGGATCTTTTGGCGGCGATTGCGATGAGTATGGAGGGCGGGGGCGGCAATGAGGAGGACAAGCAAGAAGGCGATAAGAAGACGTAGGCCCCACGGTGGTTAGAGTAGATGGGCAGAATCCGTCCATCGTGTTGTATTTCCCTTGAGCAATACCTGCATGATTGTTCAACAGTGTTCGGACCGCTTCGATTCTGCTGCGCGAGGCGAGCTGCCGCGAATATGCTCCGTATTTGTATTGCCTCACATTCAGCAGAAGCTGCATCGACGAGATCATATATGCTGTTGCGACCCGGCGCAGCACCCTATAGGCATAACATGAAGCGATCGGTGTTGAGATCGCGGCGCATGCGAGAGTCCTGACAAGACTCGTTGCCCGCTGAGAAGGGCTACGAGCGCTCAACACTGTAGGATGCCGTGCTCGGCCTGGATTTGCGCGACATTTGATGAAAGAGGGTATGTGCAGCTTAGGCCGAACTAGATGCGTTTCTTTCTGGGGGATTGGCCCTAGAACGTAAGTTTGCAGCCGGAATGGATGAATGCGCAGAGGATCACTGCACTATGAGCCTGTGCACACGCGCACTTTGACAACGAAAGCGATCTGCTGCGCGAAATAGAGTGTGAGAAGCAGAAGAAGCAACTCGAAGGGTGAACAAGCTAAGCCGAGTCATGGCGAGGGCCACAGGCCCTGCTTGACATAGCGGACATTTCAACAGAACATCTATAGCCCTCCCTTCCGCCCCCGAGGATGACATGCGTTTCCCTTGTTATGAGGGCTCAATGAGCCATAGTAGTTCCACGTATGAAACGATAGCGCAGCAAGTCTGCAGAGCGTAACAAACCGCGCACCCTGGGTATCGATGGCTGGCAAAAATTGCTCTAGTCTCACTCATTGGCACCCGAGGCTTTGATGATTTCGCCGTCGCGTCGCATGCTACAAAGTCAGCGTCGGAACGACAGCGAGGGGTATAATGTGTTGCGCGACCGTCGCTGCCAGGTATACTCCTTGCGATTCTTCTAGCTGCTAATCATTGGACTCGAGTTGTCCCCCTCCTGACGAGCCATTTTAGCGGTCTTTTGCTGTGTCCACTAGGCGCAATCAGTCGGCAGACCATTAACGTTGGATCACAGGTGAAGCAGCCGGACTGCGACGGAGTCGCCACTGACTCTGTTGCTCCGGGCATTTCGACGCCTCGATAGAGCAGGAAAGCAACCATTCTATGGCCTTTGAATACAGTGAGATGCCGTCAAAACCGATTTGATCGCCGTGGCTCAACGCCGAAGAGACGACAGCCAATAATCTCGCCGGCATGGACTTGCAGTTGCAAGCAATATTGGGACGACCGCCTTGAATTTGCTGTAATTTTCGTCATACCTGCGGTTTCCGAGTCCCGTGCTTGATAGCAGATTACCCATCGCTGCATGTGAAATGTATCGGCACGGCTGACGACATTACCGTAATCACGAATTGTACTGAAGAACGTAGGGTGACTTTTTCCGAGTGGGCGAAGTCGAAACCTCAAACGGTCGCCCTGTGGTCACGTGTGCTGAAACGAGGATCATTGCCCAAAAGGAAGCAATGCAGCCTCACGTGGCATCTCAGCGAGCACGTTCAGGTCTCAATGGACACTCGGCGGAACACCTCCCTTAGCCATCCATTTGGAATGGAGTGGCGCAGTCTACAGATATGAGGGACGCAGTAATGGGACCGTGTGAGACAACTTGAATGTCGACCACCAAGCGCGCTTCTCCTCTCGCTGGCTTTTGGTATACTACGCACGATATTGATCGGCAATCGCTCATATATGTCGGCAATCCACATCATATCGAGTGTCTGTCACCTGGTGGCTTTCACCACAACTCTGTGATGGCTGGTTCCAAAATCTCGCCTGTTCTTGTTAGAGGCGGACGGCCGATGAGCCGGAGGCACTGACATGTAATACCCACATCCGAGGGAGCATGATCACCAGCCCGAGGTTTTCGTGCCCTCACTGTCATTGTCTTTCTGTAGACCTCAGTCGCTATCGACAGGGGACATGTTCCGCCCTACACCTGGTGCCACACTCATGGTGTCATATCGTATGAGCGAAACTGCAAAAAGAAAACCGAGAGCCAGCTCACAAAACGTCAAAAACAGATGCCTGTACCCAGAATCGAACTGGGGTTGGCGGGTCGTTCTCCGAGTTTGAACTCGGATATGAATCCACAGTGATAACCGCTACACTATACGGGCTTCCTGTGAGTGCGCTGGCTGCTTTCCAATCATGACACCCAATCAAAATTCTCTTTTTCGGCCTGCGCACTCATATCCTTATGTACCTTTCCCACCTGAGAGCGCTTTTTTCCTCTTTCTCTCCTACTCGAGCGCTCGAGGATACAGAGAGCATACTTTCGCCTAGCCATGATAGATAGTGCGCAATACCCATGATCTTGCTGTTGCGGAAGGTCGAGGAATTGGCTAGGCAGCTGGCTAGGCTGATAACCAGCGACTAGGAAGCGCGTGCTCGATCGCGCCATTCCCGGGAGGTAACCATTGACAACATGAAATGCCATCCTCGTCATGCTCGCGTCTGTGAGTTCGCAGGTCGCCATACGGCTTGGAAATCTGGATCCCTCTAGTTCCCATCGCAGCCAGCAAAGGGCTCAACATGTCAGGTCTCGCGGCTCTCGTCAACGAGTCGTATCAGCTCAATCAGCAAGTGCCACGGGACGACATTCCGAGCCTGCAAGTTGGTCTCGACGAAATTGTCAGCGGCAGTGCGAGACTCGCCAAACAGCGACATGCCGGCTCTCACACCGGTCTTGCTGCCTCTAGACGAGGGGTCACTCCGGTCGATACTGGGAATGCGTGAGTCGTACTCTTAAAACTCCAGCTTCGCAGCTGATGGTATTGGTCAAGTTCCTATTTGTTGGCTACTCACGGAGTCAACGTCCCGAATCTCAACAATCAAATCAGCAATGTCGCAAATGCCCTGCAATCCGCCGCACCTGCGGGCCCATCGGTACCCTCGATGCAACAGTCCACCGCACAAGCACCATGGGAACCGCAAATGGGTATCCCCGACACGGACGTTGACGGCTTTCTTCGAGTTCGAAAGGAAATGATCATCATTTCTGCCATCGAGGAAACTCATCGGCGGACGCAACAGGCCGCAGCTGAGGCATACCAGCGTAAGATGCAGGCAGACTGGAAGAAGCAGAGGGCAGAGATCCTTGAGGAGCTAGCAGGGTATTCTAAGGTCGACAACAATGATTCCAGGTCAAGCGGCCTAGGAAGGAGTACTCTTGGAGCAGTGAGTACCTCTCAGGCCCGTGACAACCGAAAAAGTTTTAAAGTCCTCTCCAGTCGCTCAATCGATCTGCGCTCGGAAACAGCACTTACGGTCACGCATCTGGCAATTCAGGAGGATTCGGCGTCGATACGATCGAGGCTCAAAGAAGAATGATGGAATGTGATCAGGTCATCAAGGTGCGTTCTTCGAGTTCGAAGACGCCGCTGGTGCTGATGCGTCGATATCTCATGCAGAGGCTCAACCAGTACCGCAAAACCGGAAGGCATTTCGGTTTGTTGAATTACATGAAACAGGTGATGGCGCGAGATGGCGACGGCGTGAGTTTCAATGTGCATAGACAGCAGGTCGTAATGCTAAACGATTTGTCATCAAGCGATCACCGCTTCTGTCTGATAGCTTCGACATACTGATATCCATTGTCGGCGAGCAAAATGTGCGAGATGGCGAGTTCCTGGACGATGCTGTTCCCCAACGGCAATACGTCAACAGTTACTACGCTGCGCAAGGGGAAAGGGAGAGGGTCGAATTGACGAATCGCATCGTACATGGAGGAAAGAAGTATCTCGAGTCCAGGTCAGTTTGCACTCGGCCTGTGTTAGTCGCCGCTCACTCTCTGTTCTCTTCAGGTTCAAAGCTTTGGTGGAGAAGACGCTTCAGGATAGGCAAAGCGAAGCGCGATTGGGAGGAACACCGGGAATCGTGAACAAGATTCAGGCATATGTTCGATTGACTTTGAGCAACCACCCTTACAAGAATAGCTTCGAGGTAAGCACGGCTGTGTTGTTTCATTGCTTCCTCCTAACGAGAAGCGCCTAAATCTCTAGCAAATCGACAAAACCTATTTCTGGCCACAATGCTTTTACTTGATCCGCGCAGGGCACATACAAGAGGCGGTAGAATTGGCACAAAGTGTCAAGCACGCGTTCAGCAACACGGATAGGAATATCCATAGATGGCTGGAGGAATGGGCAAACTCTCCGGATCTCAGGCAAGTCTGAAGGATGGACTACCGGGGTATCGGCTCTTACCCCCTTGTGTCTCCTGTAGACTTTCTCGTGACAGGCGTGAAAAATTCGTCGCACATTGGACACAGCATTATCGGAACCCGCAACAGGTCGATCCGTTCAAGTATGCCATCCACAAATTGATCGGCCGGTTCGACTTGCGGAAAAGCCTTCCCGTTGTGACCGATGCTATGGAAGACTGGACCTGGATGCATCTCAGTCTTATACGGGAAACGGCGAATGGCAGCAGCTATCAAGACGCTACCACGCAGAAATACACCTTGAACGATCTTGCCAAGACGATTGTCCGCTCCGGAGAAGCCCATTTCGATCCTCAGGGAAATCGTCCCCTAGTATATTTCCAGCAACTTTGCATTACCGGACAGTTTGAATTGGTAAGTGCGACGGCCAGCGACCCAATCTCAATGATTGACTCATGAACTTGAATTTAGGCTATTCAATTCTTGTACGAGAAGGCCCGAATGGAAATCGACGCCGTGCATTTCGCTATCGGTCTAGTATACTATGGCCTTCTTCGTGTGCCTAGCAAGGAACAGCAATCCGAGACGGGAATTCGTAAGTCGTTGTTGTCAGGCCGTGTCTGCCAGAACTTTGGTTGATACTCAAGCCATAAAGTGACAAACATAGGAGACGAGCAATACTTGAACTTTGCTCGACTGATTCAGCGATACGTGCGCAGCTTTGCCAAGTCGGATCCGACGACCGCTCTGCAGTACATCTACCTAATTGGCCTCAACGGCGATCTTTCACCACCGCTAGGTGAAGAGCAACTCGACATCTGCTGGGAGACTATTGTGCAACTTATCATCGAGACGAAAGGTTACACCTTAGTGCTCGATCAGAGAACGGCCGATGGGCAGATTGTGGTTAGTATCACGCAAACTTTCCAGCCAGCACTCCCTGATTCCTTTTGCCTTTTCATCAGCCTAGTGCCATTTCTCGCGACATCAAGTTGGTCAAGCTTCGCGACACCGACAAGGCCCTCAAGAATCTTGTAGCGCGACTCGCCAACGCGGCTTCAGCCGACCTTGCTCTTCATGACCGCATTCAGCTCTTGAAGATGGCCGGAAAATACGACCAAGTCTTACAAGCGCTCAACACTCATCTGGCGGATTCTCTGGAACAGCAATTTAACGAGAGCGAGCTGTCGCAACCAGACGTCATTGTCACGTACAGCAAACAAACCGTGGCCTCTCTCGCAGATGAGCGCTTACCTGTGTCCGCGAAGCTTGCTGAAGCAAATGACATTTTGTGTCGCTTGCGAGAAGCAAAGACCGCGGCCGACCAAGGTGACCATGCGAAAGCGTTGGCGGTAGGTGCACGGACTTGGCTTCATAGACGAACACCTGACCAGTTGCGCTGTCTTCTACCCAGAAAATTGAGGAAAGCCGTGTGCTTCCGCTCAACAGCGATGTTCCGGGCATTACTCGAGCGGCAGATCACTTCAAGGACATGGATGAAAACATCGCACGGAAGATTGACAGGGTCCTTGTTTTGGCCATGAATAGTCTGTTCGAGCTTCATCAGCAGAAGAAGGCGGATGTCTATGGTGGCGCCGTTCGACAAGAGGTAAATACAGGTTGACAGCCATTTGTCAAGAATAAAAGTGACCATTGACCTCGTATTCAGGCCATGCAGTCTCTGCGCAGAAAGTCGAGAGCGTTGATGATGTTTGCCGGCATGCTGCGATACAGGATGCACAGCGAGACTTACGCGCAGTTGACGAATCTAGGTACGTGGAACATGATGGTTTTTTGCGGACTAGACTGACCTTTTCTTGCAGACGCATTCTTCTAGAAAAGCCAACGCGCCCGGGTAGACTTTGTAGCTATATCCGGCGGGACAATGCTCACATGTATACATGCCATCTCCCGCGGATAGGGCAGCGGAAAGATGAGCCGAGAGATCTGGTGGCAGGAGGAATGTGTGCTGACTATGTCTTAAACACGAACCGTGCTTTCAAGCGGAGCCGTCTGACGCTATGGTGATGTCTTATTCCTATCCGTCGTTCCCATCTTTGTGCACGAGTGAAGAGACACCCCTCGGCTTCAGCGTGCCCTGGCATCTCCGCTGGCCTGGGGCCGGCAAAGCACGGACAAAGGGCATTATTCCTTTGATATTTTATGAGTAGCACCAGATAACAAACCATAACATAACATCATGCCAGCTGAAGCAAGCACCACCTCGAATGTCGACAGCTGTATCGATATCAATACGGAAGCCCTTCCTCGACAGAGAGCTTTCAACCGTATCGCCTGAGAAGCTTGAGAGAAGCGCTCCAGTCAAGAAGAGCAGGCACGTGAGTGTTTCGAGTTGGCCTGAACCCGCCGTCGGCCGAGTCCGACAGCCGAGACTTGTCGTCTTCAGTGTACCTTCCAGAGACACCAGGCGTCCGTCCGGACTGTTTGGGATCGCAAGGTTGAGGGATCGCTGTTCCGATCGTCCAAGATTATCCATGTCGACTCCAATCGCCGATGAACTGGTCCTCTATCAGAACGGGGCAATCCGAGCCAGTTTCAGCCAGTTTCCCACGACACCTCTTCAAGTTGATATCCAACTCGTGGATTCAACAACGTCGCTATCTTCCCTTCCCAAACCAACCTTTCTCGATGTTTTCTCTTCCATACAACACCTCGCACGCCACTTGAAACATGAACTCGGAATCCACCGGTTTGGTCTCATTTCGGAGGGCAAATCTGTGGTATCGTTAATACCAATGCACGGGATCGAAGAAGGCTCGGAATGGAAACCGGTCATGGCGGCCGATTCAGTCTTTCTCGGAAAGACGTTCCCAGGCTACATCAGCTCGAGGAACGGGAAGAAGATGAGCGAAGACGAGCTGAACGAGGTCCGGGATGCATTGCGGGCCGTCTCCGGGTTGCGTGAAGAGGACATTAGCAAGTCCCTCATCGGCGAACACGACCGGCGAAATCTATTTGCGAGGCTTATTGTGGAGGATATCCCATGTTGGAAGTATCACGACACCGCCGACCATGTGGCATTCCTGACGCCGTTTCCCAATACGACCGGGTACAGCTGTGTCATTCCGAAGCGACACTACTCGAGCGACATCCTTGCCATGCCGGAGGAGCCATACCGAAGCCTTGTCGCTTTCGGCTGGGATGTTGCTCAGCAGATGAAGAAGGCATTCGGCGTCGACAATGTCGGATTCATCATGGAAGGATACGAGATCAATCATGCCCATTTCAAGGTTGTGCCCATCTTTGAACGTGCTCGGGCGGAAGACAGTCCTGGTTTAGCATGGTTCGATCGGTATGAGGGGTATCTGACGTCGCAGAAGGGCCAGCAGTTGCGGGAAGGCGGGGAGCTGCAGGAGTTGCAAGAGATGGCCAGCTCGCTTAGGGGGAAGTTGAAAAGTCTGTGATACGGTCATGCGATCTGATGGGTATGAAATCTCGTTTCTTCGATACAACTTGCTTGTTCTGGAGCTTCCTGCTAGGGGCAGCCTCACATGCTTGGCATGTCTACCAGAACTTTGCGGGAGTCCATACATCTCGCACTGCCCAATCCTGCCAGGCGTTCCCGTGCTCCAAACTGGAGTCGACGACAAAGAACCAGGGGTGATTGGCAAGCGTCATGCAAGCATGTTGCGGCAAGATCCTAAGCTTCTCCCCATACTCTGGCAATCGCGGTGTCGGGGCGTCCGCTTCCGACGGCGGCGTGAAGGTCATGACGCCATGCTCCTGCGCGATTCTGCCCAAGGACCAGCCTCGAAGCCCCTGCTGGGCGTCGCTGCGGATTATGCCATGTCCGGGGATGGGTCCCTTGTCCTTACTCATTGCGAGTCCACCGGCGTCGCAAAGTGCTTCGCCAATTTCCGAGTTCCTGCCGGGGTAGACGGAGCAGACAGTAGAAAGGACGAACAAGCCAATCTGATCTTGCTCGATCAGGGACGTGGCGAATTGCTGAAGGTCGTAGAGCGAGTAACTAGTGAAGGAGAATCAGAAGGGCGATTCGCATACTTCAAGAAATCGACCTTACTTGCCGGCATGCAGTTCTAGTTCATCTGCGTCGTTTGCCGCAGCGATTCCTGCCTCGCCATTCTCTGACTGAACGCGAGCGGCGTTGGCAGTAGGCGTGGCACCCACGCTGAGAGCGAAAGCCGCATCAGCGTAACTTGATTTGAGGCGTGTGTCTGCATTGATGATATCCCGGGCCAAGCTCGATGCCTCGTTGACAGCTTTGATCTCGTCGTCGAGGTACGCGGCTGCTTCTTTCTTGGACTTCGCTCCGTACTGGTAATAAGGAGCGTTAGACAGACGAAACCACCTGTGACTGGTGGAGATCGTTGTGACTTACACTATTACCAGCATGAACATAAAACCCGTAAAGACGGGTAGTAGTGCTGTCGAGTACGGCTTTCACGGTATCCTCGAATTGGCGAGTGTGCAAAGGGACACCCGCACGACTGCACACCATGAATCAATGATGTAAGAGACAAGCGAGCGAAATCACGCACTGGTATCCTGCATCGACCTTGAGGAACGCGTGCCATGGGGAATCTTCCTGCTTGGGCAGCTTTTCGATAGCGTCAATTTGCGCTGGGTGGTCGACCATGAGGAGTAATGTGCACTGCTCCTTCTCCATTGCGGCCCGTAGCAGGTCTAAACGTTGCAGGGTGTTCGGCCCGGGAGGCATTGAATGGAGGACCTGATGTGACGATGAAAGGTTTATGAGACATTCTCTCTTGCTAGCATCAAAACGTACACTCTTCACACCATAGTCCTTCAATACCCGCGATTTGACCAGCATCCATCCTTCTTCGACTGTACTGATAATCAAACGAGTCGCGCGCAACCTCTTGTCATTCCCTTGCCCATCTTTTCCCGCTCCATCTCCCTGCCCGAACGGATCCAGCTGGATCCTTGTTCCCTCGCTCGTCTTGTGCGTCTTGATGTGAATGCGAAATTCCATGCCAAACTTTCGAGCGGCTTCAAGCATGCGAGCCGAATTGTCGGTGAAGACGGCTCGATCGATGACGACGGTCGGTGTAGGGAGAGCACTGAGCGGTTGAGCGTGCCATTGTTCCGCTGGATGGAACGACGAGTTTCGGTGGAACGACATGGTTGTTTGTTGGCGGATGTGATGACCGACACCAAGGGGAATGAGCGCTTTCCGATGTACCGTCGCCCATATAGCGAGTCGGATCAACGTCGGATCGCAAGTCAAGGCACTCGTGTCTCACGCGGAACCTGATCGGATTTCGTGCGCATGACGATTCAAGCACCAGTCCATCAGAATCCACGAGTCGATAGGCACTCTCGGCGAGTTGAACGTTGCGCTGGTGCAGAGGACAGTATCTCCAGCAATGCGAGACGCTCGTCGCGTCCAGAGGACTCATATATAGATTGTATCTCTAGACGACTATTGCCTACATACAGGTGTTTGAATTACGATTATGGAAACGAAGTAACGGTCCAGGGATCCGAAAAGGGAAATTCGTGGATATGTCGTCAAAGGTCGTAATCAAGAACGACGATGAACGCCATTCGTCCGGGAATCGGCTACTGCATGACTGTCCATCACTCCCGAGTAGACGAGTACGGCACGCCGACGTGGGTGTGCCCATTCTTGGCCTTGCCATTCTCGCAAACTTCTATCGCCTGGATCCACGGATCGCTGAGGATATCTTCAATGCTCGGCCGCGCTTTGGGATCAGGCGCCAGCATGCGCTTGATGATGCTGTGGCATTCCTTGGGCATCAAGTTGTGAAGCGGTTGCGGGGCCGATGAGTGGGGATATGATTGCACGTAGAGGGCGTAAGAGGCGTCTGACGGGTTCTTGGCCATACGCCAGGGGATTTCCTGGAACTGCATGCAGTAAAAGACGATGGCGGTGGCCCAGATGTCGACCTGTCGTGCGTCGTATTCTAAATAGCCCGTGTCAGCGGAGAAAAGGGGGGAGCGGCGCGCGTATCGGCTCACCTTTATGTTCGAACTGTTCAGGCGCAATGTATGGTTCACTGCCACACAAGCCTTTGCTGAGATGAGTCTTCTTTTCCCAGCACATTCGGAAGACGTCGGATACACCAAAGTCTGTAATCTGTAGTGAAGGCGAGCGGATCAGCAACGTGTCCCGTAAAGCGACGTCGCGCATACCTTGACGTGGCCCCGGCCATCCAGCAAGAGATTCTCCGGCTTGATATCTCGATGCGCAACACCCATCGAGTGCAGATATTGCACGCCGTGCAAGATCTGTTTGAACGTGCATTCGACCTCACCGACGCTCATGTTGCCCTTCTTGATGGCAGCATAGAGGTCTCCGCCAGGACAATATTCCATGACTTCGCACCAATGATGCTGTTCGTCTTGAACGAGATCTACCGTCTCGACGACGTTGGTATGGTGGAGCGTAGAGGAGATGCAAAACTCGGAGGTGAGTTTCTTGACGTATTCCTTTTCCGTCTCGTTCTTTCGACGCTTTCGGAATTCCTATAGATGCGCGTAAGCAATGGACCGGAAGCAGATGTGTAGACCTGACTTACCTTGACGGCATACAGCTTTTCCTCTGTTCTGTCCCATTTGTGGGCGAGACGAACGACGGCGGTCGCGCCCCGACCGATCGCGGCCTTTTCGCAGATCCCGTACTTCTTGAACAAGCTAGCGGTACTGTTATTATCGCCATAGCCCTTCTCGGAGCCCTTCATGGATCCTCGATCGGAGCCCTTGGTCGATCCGGCCGCGGAAGCCTTTCGCGCCAATTTCGGACCCGAGGCCAACAAGTCCTTGAGCGTAAACTTGGTGCCGCCGCCGCCGCCGCCGCCGCCTTCCTCCTTGATGGAGGGAGCCTTGCCGCCGGGTCCATACGAGGGCGACCGCGCAGGCGGCGGACGCCCGTCGGAGCGCTTCTCATCCCGCGCCCTATCCATCGGCGGCTGGGCATGCGGATCGCCGCTCGCGCCGAATTTCCCGCCACCTGGGTCGCGCTTCATGCTCGGGTTTCGACTCGGCCCGCGTGAGCCCGAATCGCTGTAGTCGTGCGGACTGCCCGGTGTACGAGGCGGGGACTCTGTATCGCGTGGCCGGGGGCTCGGGACGCCGGATCCGGTGAGGGCCTTTTCGCGCGGCATGTCGATGTGCAGGCCGTCCGGTGATCGGTGTCGCGAGCTGCTCACAGAGTCCGCAGCTTCCTTCTTCTTGTCGTCGTTGCCGTGCAGCATTCGATGGAAGAGGGATTTTTTCTCTCCAATGTTGCCGAGCATGGTAGGCTTGAAGGAGCTCGCGCGCTGGGGTTGCGGCGCATGGACTGCGGCCGACGTGCTTCCGGCCGTGGAATTCTTCCGTTTCGCTTCGGGCTGATGGTTCTGCATGTTCGAGGAAGTCATTGGGGGCACGGCATGGCTGTGACTATGATTGAGTGCCGGGGGAGGGACTTGAGGATGTTCCGATCCGGACTGGGAATGCTTCGTTACGGATCCGCTGGACGTCTGGCGAGACATGGGCGTCGACTCGGGACCCGAGCTGTTGGCATATGACGGGATCTTGGGTGTAACGGAATCTGATATGGGTCGGACTAAGGGGAAGCAAATAGGCAGGTCGGATCAGCTATCGAGTTGGTTGTGATGTTCGGATGCAAGCGCTTACAGGCCGGGAAGGGAAAGTCATTATTGTGCGCTCCCAGAGCCGCCGTATGCATTCCGCCCGCGGTCGCGGGCGTCTGATACCCCGTCGTAAGCGGCGCCGACGTCCTCGCCATCGCCTGCGGCGGAACGGCAATCTCGCCCGTCTTCAAATCCTTGGCGGACGCGACAAAGTCAATCTCATGGCCGTTGACGCCCGAATCATTCATGTAATCTAGGTCGGCGACGTTGACGACTTGTTCCGTCTGAAACCGAGCCAGGAAAACAGGAAGGATGGACATTGATCAGTAGCTGTCCTCACGAGAGCAGCCCGACGCGTCCGGGGGGAAAAAGGACCGCTGGCATACCTTGTGATGGCCATGACCATTGGCATCGTGGCTGACCCTCCTGCTTCCCGGCAACGATCCTGCGCCGCTATTAGACGACGGCATCGGTTGACCGTATTCTTGTACGGGCGCGAGGCCACTGTACGCTGTTGATCCATTGCTGGCGTCGGATAACCCGTGTGGCTTCTGTTGATTGCCTAAGTCGGTGTCCCCGTCGCCTTCCTCGGCAACGTCTGCCAGTCCGCCCGTCAGAGCTGTTCCCGCGTGATGTGATGTCATGGTGTCAGGTTGATGGAAGAGATGGTTGCTTGTGGGATATCACGCCGCAAGAGGTGTTTCGTGGGTGGCTGCTGCGCAGATGACGATGGCAAAGAGCCTAGTCGCTGAATTCGGATGGTCGACCCAATAGGGCGCGCGAGATTTGAGTGGTGGGATCGGGTTTGTCAAGCACGATGGAGCATCGCAGTGAGGATGGTCTTTGTGTGGGTTGTAGCTTGGATAGCAGAGAGCAATGAACACTGACAGATGCAAAGAAGAGGGGAAGAAAGGGCCACGCTGGTACGCTGGCGGACGAGATTGACGGAATTACTAGATTCTGTCCGGAATCTGACCAAGCGATTCCATTCAAAGCAGCTTTCAAAGCAGGCCCTGTAATTTCGTGTTGCTTTTCCTGTCCCGCCTTACGAGAGAGAGGGAGAGGAAGAGGGAGAGGGAGAGGGAGAGAGCCACGGCCAGAGTCGGCGGGAATCCAGTCGCGAAGACGTCACGTCAATAGCGAAATTGACGCACGCGGGGAGGGACGGACAGGCCGCTCCTAAATTCCGCGTCAGAGCGAAGCGGTGCATTCGTCATCATGCTCGCCAAAACGCTCGCCTCGGCATCGAGCAATTCAAGCTGCCATGCATGCATCCGAGACCCGAGCCACGATATTCCATAGTCGTCGTTGGCAGTAGATGCCGATAGCTATTATGCCGATGATGCAGCTGATCAGCTGATGATGCATCCATACATACATAATAAGACGATGATGCCTCTTCCTATTGTTCCCTGCAGCCTGCCGCCATCCGCCAAGCTTTGTAGCTAGTTTCGTTTCGTTTCGTTTCGTTTCGTTCCACCAAGACAGCACCTCGTCTTGAGAGAGTTTTCTCGGTTCCGGCATCCCTGCCTCAACAGCTACTGCCAACACACCGACGAGCTTACCAACGCTGCACGACACTGACGGTCGCATGCAAGACTCCGTGGACACGCCTGACTTTTCAACGTTCGCTTTGCCCTCCTCATCGCGGGGAATTGACGGATTAGGATGAAGTTTCTCGGTCAGGGTGAGTCCTTCGTGCAACGTCCATGACAGAGTCGTCTGTCGTTCCAGTCCGCTGATGACCTTGACCATTCACAGGAACGCACTCGACGGTCTATCTGTGTGCGCCGCATGAAGTACCCCTCGCGGTCAGCGACAACCATACAGACAAGATCACGCGCGCAGTGGTATGCAAAGTCGTACCCGCATCGTCGGCCATCTTGCCGCCGCACGATATTCGCCGCGAGATTAGCATCCTGAGGAAGATTCACCATCCCAATGTAAGCCTCACTCACTCGACTGGATCCACTACCGGTCCACTCACGCTCGCCTACTTACAGGTCATACCCCTCCTACACGACGAAGGCAGCGAGCCAGACGTCGCCTCCGACTTCAAGCTCTACTTCCCCATGATCAGTACCAAACTCATGGACCTCATGGAGAACCCCTTCTTCGCGCCCATCTTCCCCTCGATCGGAAACTCCATCAACCTCGGCGCCCATGCCGACTTTTTCACACACACGGAACGCGCAGGGGTCATGTCGCGGGCGAAATCGTTTGAAGTGTTGGCGACGTCGATTGGGTATCAGCTTTCGTCGGCTATTGCGCATTTACATTCGATGAAGATTGCGCATCGGGACGTCAAGCCCGCGAATGTGCTCATTAATGAGGATGGCAGGGTCGAGTTGATTGATTTGGGGACGGCGTTTGATGGGTCGGTGTATACGGACGACCAAGGCAAATTCGTCAATGTCCGTTGCCAGACGAATCAAGTTGGAAGCGGGTGAGTCTTTCGCAAACGTTCGCAGATCCCGATCGACGGCTGAACTTGCCATCTGCTCCCAGGCCATATCGCGCCCCGGAACTATTGTTCGGCGCCGACTCGTACAGCCCCATGCTAATCGATCTCTGGGCCCTCGGCGCCACGTTGTCCGAATTCTTCACGCCCATGATGTTCGCAACAATGGACAGCACCATCGTCGTCGATTTGGATTCCCTGCAGCATTCCGACTCGATCCGTCTTGAACCTTACAACTTTGGCAAGGTCGAGACTCCCGAGAGTGTCTCGTCCGAGGATGAACACAGGTCCGAGTGGTCATTTGCGAGTATGCGCAAGGGCGCAATGTGGACGCGGCAGACTATGTTTGATGGCGGCAGGGGAGAGATCGGTCTCGCCTCGAGTATCTTCCGTTTACTGGGGACACCGTCGGACGGTGACTGGAAGGTGAGCACGTCGAGTGGCCCTAGACTGTCAGATGGCTGATCTTGAATACTTGCAGAACCTTGCCGACGCGCCGGAACGCTATCGAGGCATGTTCGATCCCACGCACCCCGTCAGACTGGACCGCGTTCTCCCTTTCGCGGATATCTGGGACAACGACGAAGGCGGCGTGACCTGCACCAACGATCACATCAGCGCTGGCGATTCCCCAACATCGACCATTTCGTTCCTTCAGGGCCTCCTCCAGCTATCGCCGACAAAAAGGACGACGATGGCCCAGTGCCTGGATCATCCCTGTTTCAAGCATGCTGTTTTGCCACCTTCGGTGTATGCTTCCACAAACATCGCCCTCCGTCCGGATATCGAAATGGACAAGAGCGGACTGTTGAGATCGTGGCTCGCGTGCTCTGTCACGACACCTGTGCACACGCCTGGATTAGCGCAGGAAATGTAGCCTATTACGCCTTGTAGCATTGACCCGGAAGATGTACTATAGTACTATAAGTAGACTGTAGCAATAGTGACGCTTACCTGTAACACGTCTGCGTCTGTAATGTGACATCAGCCGCTGTTTGAAATTCTACGGGGCATCACTGCCAAGCGAAGCGCAGGACGCGCCGCATGTCATTGCCCCCCCCCCCTGCTCATCCCGGGCTCCTCTTGCGTCTCAGCTGACCGATGCCTGGACTTCCTTCATTCCATTTCTGAGAAGAAGGCGATAGCTTCCCAACGGGCAGCACATCATTATCTTTCTACCACGTCCCCTGAATACAACACCAGTCCGTGCTTGCTCTTTCTATTGCTGTCTACTGATACAGTCTTTGGGCTGAAAATCGCAGACATCTATGTCGCTTGATTGCCCTGGTCGCCCTTTTTCTTGTCCGCTTCTGCGCCACTCTTCTTTCCAAATCCGAGATTGATCTTGAGCTTCTTGCCCGCATCCTTCATCGCCAGACCGAGGCCAACAACGCCACTCGGAGGCTTCTCCCTCATGATTTGCGTCTGTTCTGTTTTGGTCGGTTTGGGTGTTGCTGGTCTGTTGTTGGCGAGCAGATTTCCAAAGCCATCGTCATCTTGCTCAGTCTCTTGCCTGCGTTTCTTGGCCATTCTTGACGTGATTTCATCCAAATCCTGTCCAGCGGGAGTTGAAGCAGAACTCAATTTCAACTTTATCCTAGTTCCAGGCGAAGCTGGAGGATTCGATCCGGAGGCTTCCGAACCGTCCGTCGTTGAGGTCACGACAGAATTCGTGCTTTCATTCTGTATAGGGGCAGATGGGCGTAAACCTCTGTCGCGAGCAGGGGTGAGTGGTGAGGCTTCCGAAGAATCGGAATCGGACCCGTCGTCGTAATCGAGTCCCAGAACACCGCCGCTTGATGGCCTCTCTCCAGTAGCAGATCTCGAGAGCTTGGCTGGCGGAGTAGTCTCCACGGCGTCCGAATCATTTGGCCTCTTGCGCTTCTGGCCGCCGGTTGGACTGGTCACTAGATCTGTTCCAGAGGGCGGTGTGGGTCCGATAAAATCCTCGTCCGAGTCGCCGTTAAAGTAGTCATCTTCGGTGGTATCCATTGTCTTGCTGAAGGAGCCACTGAACGAAAACGCACAGGAGATCAGCATGGATCCAGGCCATAGTCTGAAAGTCAAACTTGCCTTTCTTCCGAGACAGTCGGCTGGTTGTTGGGCATCGGCTCATTGTTCTGCTCCCATCTTGTGGCCAACGCGAGAATGTATGGTTTCAGTAGCGGCCGTTCAGCCAGTACTTGTAATCTTGGCTTGTATTTTTCGAAGAGGTGGTTAACGACCACCTTGAGGTTATCCTAAAGCGATCACATTGTCAGTGCGAGATGGCCAGCGATCCAGCATGCCACACACCTTTCTGATAACCTCGAGGATATCCAAGCATGTGGAGCTGAGCATGTTGTCCCGCGGCAATTCGGATTCCAGCAGCTCCAGCATTGGGAGCAGCATCTCATATTTGATCAGATGTCGATGAATGAAATGATTGCTCGCTTTCAAGCATGCTCTTAGGTACCGGAGTGAAGCTGGTGAAACGGAATCAGCAAAGACATGCTAGATACGAATCTCACAGGCTTACCGTGGCGTAATGGCTTCTGTTTCATGTACAATAGACTGGCTATCCGCATAGACACGGGATTCGAGAGGATGAAGAACTGAGCTCGATGGCCATGCTGTGCAACGAAGAACGCCAAAAGCTCGGAAAGATATTGGACGAGCATGATATCGGAAGGGGTTAATAACAAAGCTTTCGCTGAAAAGGTTTTATGGTCAGCCTTGCAAAGAGAAAGGCTCCTGTACGTCGAGACTTGCCCTTGTCCGCCTTGAAGTCTGGTAATTCGACGATCGGCTTGTACATGTCTATTATGCAGGCTTCGTAAAAGTAGCCAAGGAAGGCATCACCTGTAGCCTGATCACGTTGCGTCCGCAGAATATTGGGAATCTTGTGACGAGAGGGTTCGATATTAGTTAGTCAGACATTCTGACGATCTCTTCGAGACGGCTGCTTACCTCTGAACCCTCGCCTCCGATATCAACCAGAGTCCGTATGGCATCCGCCATCTGACTTTTGAGGCCCAAGTCGGATGTCAATAACATCAACGAGGCCATGTCTTCAGCTATTGTTTTGCGCTTCTCGGCGTGTTCCCGCAAGGCATGCGTCCGGACTGCGTTGACGTCATGGTCAATTACTATGCTGAGCATTTCGGCAATCTGATTGAGTATCGTCGCATCCTCCTGCTTCAACGCCCACTCGCAGACGAAAAGTAAGCCACGTTCGACAAGAGTCCGATAGAGCTGTTGTCGGTGCTGTAATTGCACTTGCTTGCCCATCAGCATGAGTTGATGCAGGAGAGCAACGACGTCTTTTCTCCGCTTGTCCTCTTCCTCGTTCGTGTCTCCCGGCTCCGTAAAGACGGCAGGTTTGGCGGCAACTCTCGCATTCTTCAGCTTGGTCTCCTTGAATCCAGAGAACAATTCTGTTAGGAAACGGTCGTTGTTGGCGATGTGTGTGATAATGTCAATTTGGTTGAAGAATAGTAGCGAGTTGAGGATGTTGAACATGGGGTCATCGAGAACTCGCGCGAGTATCACGTCTTTCAGGTAAAGCAGCCGATACGTCTGATGTATCTTGGCCCGAACGGTCTCATCTTCGATAGGGACGACCTCCTTGAAACGGGATCCGCCTGACAGGAAGTCGCGATAGGAGGCTTTGTATGTCGGATATTCAGGATCGTCTGAATAGAAGCTGTGTCAGCGATGTCGGCGGAGAATGATGTAGGTACTCACATTCCATTATACCGGCCATGCCCAGGAAGACATCCTCTTGTAGGAGATATTCGTAGAGACCATTATCATTGAGTGACACTTGCCCAAACGATCTTTCAGTATCGACCCTGGCTGATGCCGCGAAGAACTTACGTATTGTCGACATCATGGTACACAACGAGTGGAGGTCATCCAGGCTTTCCATATCTTCCGCGATTTCGAATACTCTTATCATCTGACGCACATAATCCTGTTGAACGGGTAATGAGTCGTCAAACAACGATCTGAAATGACTGACTGCTCCTCTTACGTTTGTGATCACGAATTCAACGGTCTTCTCTCTACCTGCGATCGATCTCGAAGAGACTTTGAGCGCTGTCTCTTGTTCCCTGTAGCGTCCGCACGTCAGCATGGAAAAACCGAAGCCTTCTCGAAGACTTGCCTGAGATTGCTAAGGGAAAGTGGTGACCATCCTCTGCCTTCTCTTTCTGCGTACTGTTGATTGGCCTGCTCATGAGCGAGCTGCGGTGATGGTGGCATTGGTGAGGAAGATGATGCAGACATCGGGACTTGATCGTCTGTCGTCGCGCCGAGATCAGTCTCGAAGCTGTATAGCAATACTCCAGACTTACCATAGATAAGCTGAAGATGTCGCTGTACTTCCTGTATGAAATCCCAGATGTTATTGCAGCCTTCCGGATCCTGGAACGACAGCGCGACGTCCAATCCGTTCGGTTCTGTCCATACAATCAGTGTTTCTGAAAATTACATCAGTAACCGTAGAAAGAAGGAACAAGTATGAATCCCTCACCTTGCTGCCGTGAATACTGATCTGTCTTGCCAACCCTGCTCCGCAGCAAGAAAGGATCTTCACCTTCGCGAAAGAATCCCCCGGGTTCGACGGAAGCTTCCCCCGGTCCCGGCTGTTCTGCTTGCACTGGATGCTCCGGCGTGGCTGTTTCTTCCCTCGTTACGACCAGTAAAGCCTCATCGGAAGCTTCATCATATATCCCTTCAACAAATCCGGTCCCTCTGTCTTCCCAAGCTTGACCGCGGAGCTCATAAACCTGTGACGCGAATATTCGAGTTAGAGCCATTGATCAGTACGAAGCGAAGTAGGGTTCACCTTGACTCGTTTCTTTCCTTCTTGAAACTCGGGCACCATCTCTTCTTGCACCAGATCGGGGTCGTCATGACGTTGATCCTGGTCCTCTTGCGTGCCTTCGCGTCTTTGACGTTCCTGTTCCTCGCGCATCTCCTCTCTCTGGTCCTCTTCTGTGACAACATGCGAGGCGTGTTCTGCATCAGCCGAAACATCTGGGTTGGTGTCTGTCGGCTGAGAAGCATTGTGTTCTTTCAATGACTTGTTGTCGTTGTTTGTCTGCTCCTGTCGAGAATTGGCATCTGCTTCTGTAATCTCCTTCATCCCTTCTTCTTCTGCTTTCGTCGTATGATCTGAGCTCGACATTCCGTGCTGCCGAAAGATGTTGGACGTCGAAGACGAAGGATCTTGAGGAATGACGCAGAACTAATGGAGAACGCGACCGGATTGCCGTGTGCTCTCGCGGTTCCGCTGATCTCGCGTGATGGGTTGAGCAATCACTTGAGCTGCATTCTACGCGTCTGTAGGCAGCTTGATGGGAGGATAGGACGTTCGCTGATCACACTATCGAGTCACCGCAGAGTCACCGAGGATGGTTGTTTACAGTGCATCATTGGCCGCGAGGCCTGTCGTCGATCGCCTTCTGACTCACGCGACCAGCTTCCGACCTTAGCGTGGCGGCGCTGCTTCCGCTTGAGCAACCGCTTGAGCAGACAATCTTAGAAAGCTTGACTTTCCTTCCATACAGACAAGTATAGCATAGTGAAGAGCCCATGCAATATGCCAATGACAGCCTGACCAACGTGACAATACAACAGAAATGATGCTATACCTGGATACCCTACATCTTCTGCCGCACACTACGGTTGGCAGCTCCGGGAGCTTTGCGCTTTTTGAACATGCTTCCCGCCGCCGGCTTGCTCTCCGGCGCAACTTCCTCTTTCTTGATTTCCTGTACACGGCTCTCTGCGCCCAGCTCTTCCTGCTTGACGTCCCCCTCGATTGTTCCGACCTCACGTGTCTTTCCCGCCGCAGGTTTGCTCTCGTTGATTCCACCGACTTGCCATTTGACGGTTTCGCCCGTGATACGATCATGGCTCGGCCCGGCGACTTCCTCCTCTTTGGGCTTAACGTTCGACTCTTCATCTTTCACTGTACTCGAGGTGCTCTTTTTCTTGCCGAGCGCCAATAGTGAATCCGGATCCCATTCTCCGTCGTCGTATGGATCCAGCTTAATCCGCCGTGGCCGGTCCCCTGCATCGTCCCCCGGTTGTCGATCCGTCTCGAAACGGAAGTTTCGCGCCTCCTCGCTCGGATCATCGTCGAGACTGCCTCGTAGCAGACTGACATGGTGCTTGCTGTCCTCGCCCGCGCTGAATGCATAGCGAGCATCTGGTTCACCGCCATCAACCTCTGCGTCTGCTGTTTGATCGCTCGGCGTTATCACAGCTACTGTCTCCCATTTTCCGGCCTGTCCGATCTTTGCTCTCTCGTCTCTTTCTAGTCTTGCGCGATCCGATAATAGCGAGTCCGCATCCACGAATCCCAGGTCGGCGGCTGTGCTGTAGTTGGCGTACTTGTCAGTCTGAGCCGGCTTTCCCGCTGCAGGTTTCGGTTTTGGTGCTGCGGCCGATGACGATCCTGATGCGGACGCATAGTGTCCCGAGCTTCCATGCGCAAGGGCAGCTTGCTATGTTTGATCATCAGCATCGACTGCTTAGAGGATTGTACGAAACGTACCTTCTCTATTTGCGCCATGATCTTCTTCTCCTCAGCCTTTTCCTTCACGGCTTTCTCTCCCGTTTTATAGATATCTCTAAGGAATCTATCCTTGTTACCTTGATGACGCAGACCTGTCTCGTGTTGACGACGTGACTATGAAAGATCACGCGATCAAAGCCTGGAGAGTCTGCGAAACTACAAGTTATCTTACCGGTGCATCATCCCGAATGAATATTTTGCAGTATTGGCAGAAGTACTGCTTCTTCGATACCCAATATCTATAAGATGGGCAACGCATAATCAGCTTGGTACAGTGGACGCCGTTGCCGAAGAATGGACATACTCGCTCATTTTGGTTCAATAGCTGAGCGGCAAATACTTTGTCTCTCGCGATGGCTCGAAAAGCGTTGTCGGTGCGCGGACCGAGGTCCAGATATGTGATACTGGCCTGGGCGTGGGTGGCTACGCTGAGCTGCTCGATGTGCTTATTGCGAGATCAATATATAGTTGCACAGGATCAATCTGGCTCTCAACTAGTCTGTCTCGACGTCTTGAGCTCTCTCGATCGCCTCGATCGCCCTCTTCGAGTCACTCTTTAGCACCGCCCGAACAGTCTGCCATTCCAAAAACCAGGAAAGACAACTACTCACAGCATCTTGATCTGCTCGCCCCGCAACATCTGCGCATCTCTGCATTACATCTGCCTAAGCCAGATCCCATTGGCATGTCGACGCTCCGCGATACCGTCCGAATCAGCCAGAAGCTCGCTACCCAGCACCGCACTGCCACTGTCGTGCACATGACGTTAAAGACGCCCGCTCGCAACCGCATCTCAAGTAGGAGTCCACCTCTGGGCGGTCACCTCCGCTTACGGCCATTGTGGACTTCAGTTCGACAGCAAACGACGATCTCGACGCCTCCAACGGGAGCTGAAGGTCCTGCTTTTGATCCACTCAATCCGCAAATCGACATAAACGAACTCGGTCTCCCGCTTGAGCCTATCTCTATGCCGCTGGAAATCTTGAATCCTCCACCAACAAGGATCACTTCCGCTCACCTTCAACGGCTACATAAAATGGCGGCCATTGCACCACCAGCGGTTGGATCGGAAGAAGAAATGGAAATACTGCGAGATCTCCAAGGCCTACTGGGACTGATGGATCAAGTCAAGAGAGTCAAACTGGATGCGGAACTCGTCGAGTATGCATCGGATCCCAACAGAACCGAAGCCGACGAAGCCCAGATGAAAGTGAAGCGGAAGGAGGCCATCCGAAAATTACTCGTGTCGGGCAACTACGCCGATCCTACCGACCTTTTTGACGGCAGTCGAATCGACGAGGCTCCGCCGGTGAGGGATGATTTACCGGGACACGAGCCAGTTGTTGGCAAAGAACTACTTGCTTGGCGGGCAGAGCCAATGGAAAAGTGAAAATATGCGAGCTGGTCCTCAGTATATCTATCGTGTTCATCCTCGAAGAACAAGGCATAATGGGGTACGTTATGTATACAACGTGGTGAGAGCCGTGTCTGCGCTTGGCAAGACGGCATTCAAGTATCAGTGGCTACATACAGACTTGAATGTTGAGACCAGAGTTCCGAGGTCAAGTGGTGTTCCGCCAGATTAGGTCACTTCCGTCGGAAATCCCTAGGTCTCATTTTGTCCTTTTTTGAGAGCCCGGTCCCGTACGGAGATGCATGACCTTTCGCCATGTGCTTCTTGCGTTTATTCTTGTGGCCTGGAAGGCTCCCGCGGGACTCGAACATGCGATCGCTGCCCTGTTTGGCTTGAAGTGCCTCAGAAACGGATGATGTTCCATAGCCGAATGACGAAGGCGAGACTGCGTTAAACTTCTTTTTCGATGGAGATCTATCCAATCCCTTGCTCTTCTTGCGCAGATGTCGATCCTGGCCTTCGTCTTCGCTTTCTGATGATGTTTCGTCTGATTCATTCGTCGTTGTGGGCGCAACCTCGTTGACGGTTCTTCCTGTCGTCTCGTCCTCAATTGATTGTTTCCTCTTCTCCCCTCGCTTGACTGGCGATAATGGACCTGCAACGGGCGTGCCCTCTGCCATTCCTGAGCGGTCAAGGCGTGTACTATCCGACAGATCCTTGCGTGGAGTGTTGGCTGAATTGGCTTTACCCGCCTTGATGGCATCAAGGGCACTTCCAGGTTTGCGGATGTAATGCAGGATATAGGCCGATGGAAACACTCTTGCTTGTGCGACATGAACTGATTCGTCGTTGGCTTCGAACCAAGTGCCGTTCTTGTTCTTGACATAGGAATAGTAATGACCGATGTGAGGACCGGATCCCTGATGAACTGTGACGGCATATAATTCGTAGAGTGGACTGCCTGTATGATTATCCATATATGGGTCCAGGTTGAGATTGCCTGTATACTTGATGGTTGACGTGATCTTGCGGCCAGTCGGGGTGAATCGTTTGAGGTGAAGAGACAGCACTTCCGGAGCCTTCACGATCTGCATTTGCTTCGTGGCATCGACTAGTTTGTTGCATCTGAAGCAGGTCGTCAGTCATTGAAACCAGAGATCGACTATCCAGCAACATACTTCTCACACTTGTACTTGTTCTTTCCGCTCAACGAATCTTTTTGCACAAATTTCGCCAACGCATCCTTGACTGTTGCTGTTTTGTGGTCCAAGTCCAAACTCAGGTCAAGGAACGCGTCGAACGTGTCGCTGTTGTTACCGCAGTCATGACAGGTAATCCGTGAACGTAAACGACCGCCCCAGACCTTGTGTATCCACGAGGTCTCCCTGACGGCATGCGGTTCTTTTCTGCAAGAAAAAGACATGAGCGGCCTTTCAATTCTATTCGCCTGTTCCTGCTCACGTCGCCTTGGCAAGCTTCAAAGCTTCGTTGTGCAGCAGATCAATTCCATATCGGAAAAACTCGTGGGCGTCTTCCTGTCGGAATTGCCTCATGGACGGGCAGATTTCTACAAAGCGATATATTAGCCTCCATCTGAACGTTACATCTGCCTCGCATGGATGAACTTACTCTTGATGGACCTCATGATCTCCTTCGGCGACCATGACTGTCCATTCGTGACCCAGAGGTTGCGTCGAGCCTTTTGCAATTCGCAAGTAAAGCAAAACCCCTTGGAAGCCAGTGTGCCTGAGACGAGGGCAAGAGCCGAGGGACACTGTCAGGCTACATGCTCTTTCCGAAGAATGCATGGCGATGCAAAATGCCTCGGCCCGTCTCAGGACTTACATGAGGAGAAGTCATGACCCTGTCCGGAAAGATAGTGCAAGACTGGTGGCGTGTACATCATCACCTGCAGTATCGAATTCGCAAAGCAAGTGTTGCCGAGATTTTGGAGGCCCTTCGCATGTCGTTCGTACACCGGATCGGTAGGCCATGCAACTTTCACTGGACGAGGCCAGAGGTCTTTTGTGCTGGCGGGTGCAGTCGAGGCTGATTCTGTGGCGCTATCGCGGGAGGAGTTTGCAGTGTACGAAAAGGACGGTTTCGAGGGCTTTCCGCCGCGAATCAGTATAGACGGAATCGCGCAGCACATGTTCCTACTCACACCAGCTTGAGCAGAACCATTCATTCCGTTCATCTCTTCGGAATCCACTGTCGCGTTGATCGGCTTGTACTTGGTCTCGTCCGTCGTCACCTTCTTCGCATACGGCTCGAACTTGATCGGATCCGCCAACAGCGCCTTGATTCCATCCCCATACGCGTCTAGTCCGCTGTTTGCAAGGTGAGATGTACCGTTGATGTGCTTTCCGTCGGACATTTTCCTCATGGACATTGGCGAGGCAGCTGCGCCATTCTGTCGACGCGGAATCTTCTGAAAGCTTCTCGGGCTTGAGGACGCGGTGTCGCTCACCAATCGATTGCTCGTCGTGAAGGGCAGCGGCGACGGTGCGACTGCCGTCATGTTACGTGTTCGGGAAAGAGCAGGGTCCGGGGATGGCAGTTGACGACGAGTTGTCTGATCATCCACGGCTTCCTCGTTTTAGAGCTGTCGTCATGAAAGTCACGTCGGAGCAGCTCGTCGAGCTTCCGAAACGAAACGCGTCCCATGAAAAATCTTTGCGGGCGCTCTATTCATCAGCATCCGCCAAGCTGCCTGAAAGCTTAAAAGCTTCAATCCGTTCATGTGACGACTTCATCGGATGGCCGGCATGAGCGTCAACAATATCACATACGCTGCTCTACAACAAGACTACCATACAAGCGTACACCTAGCCAATGATATCTTACTTCCTTGATTTTCTGACTTGGTTGGGATTCCGCCGCCCATGGCCGACTTGCGGAAGATTGTCCCCACTTTCGTGTCTACCCTTACCCGACATGCCGACTGACAGAATCTCAGGGAGCCACTACAGAGGTGGATGTCAATGTCCATGGAGTAGGCGAAGAACCAAACGACTCACATCCGGATCATTCCACGCTCCAAGACCTTTGCCTTTACCCTCCGCTTGCGCCTTGGCGGCGCGCTCCAACTGCCTCTCCTCCTTTTGCCGCCTGATGTCCTCTCTGCGCATGCCGTCCATAAATTCTTTCTGATCCTCACGCAGGATGAGACCTGTTCCGCCGGCCTTCTGACCCTTGGCAGAGCCCATCTTCGGATCCGGAATCGAGTATTTTGTGCCTCTCGTTCGGTACTGAAAGTTTTGCTTCAGGTGGATTTGGGTGGTCGGATTGGCTCCGCCTGTTGTCGTTACCGATGCTCGGATCAAAGACGGACTTCCGCATGACGGACAGAACTTTTTGCTTGGATCCTTGCAAATCCTACACATAGAGAAGTCGTGAGCTCGTGATCAACGTCAAGCTGACTTACACCTACTTGAAACACGCGTGACACCTCAACACCCAACTCTTCACCTGCGCCATCTTCTTCCCGCCCGTACCAACCAGGTTCAACCCAATCTGCATAATCACATTCTGCACGGCATAATCTCCGGTCATACACGCAACATCCAACGCCTTGCCCTGCGTCGCCGCCAACGCCTTGCCCTTGCCCTTTCGTCCTCGATCTTTGCGCGTCTTAGTGGGCGCCGGCTGAAAGACGCCTTCGGCAGAGTAACCCGAGGGCGCGAGACCGAGGTCTTGCGATTTATGCGTAACGACGTTCTCGGGCGTGATCCATTCGCCGGCGTCCGAGTCGTCGAAGTCTGAGGCAGCGTCCGAGGCTTCCTCCTCTGCGTATACTTGCGTAGGGCGTTGATTTTCGAGAGGAGCCGATGAGGCAACCGGTTCTGCGCTGTCTTCAGGCTGAGAAGGCGTCTCCGTGGCAGTCGCAAGGCTCAGGCTGTTCATCTGGAATGTTACGTCGACATCCTTCTCCTTCTTTGAGGCAGTACTGTGCAATGCGGGGAAGGCATCTTCCTGTGCGGACTCATCGGCCGGGGGCTCAGCTTCCGCCGGTGCGGCGGTCTTGTTCCACGGGTTGACAGCTGGTGCTTTTGGTACCGTCACAGGCACCGGGGCTGATTGGGGCTTCGCCACCGCCGCTTCTGCACCAAGAGGAGCCTAAAGCAGGCGTGGTTATTCCATAGGTCTTTACGGATTGTGCGCTAGTGAAACTTGCCTTGCCAGGAACTTCTCGAATATTGGCGAAACCATTCGTTTCGACTTCTGCCGCATATGTTAGCGCGATAACGCCCAAATCGGTTCTCGATAGCACAGCGATATCTCCAGTATGCTTTGCCCATGCCATGACTGAGGATGAGGTTAGCAGGCACTCCACATAAGGCGACGTCTGCGATACACACCTTTGGACATTGAGACCGCATCAGGATCTCTCACTTCGACGTCGATATCCTGCAACAACTTGAGTCTTTCCCAGTGCTCCCGCGCACTGACATCTCGAAGTTCAGCAAGGACGGCAGGCGTCGTCAGGTATTTCGTGGCGAGATTCCTCAGCGGGGTGAGGGACAGTAGCGGTCCGGCGTCGAGAATGAGGGTCTTGACGGGAGTGACAGTGCTTGGTGTTTCCGCCTTTGCGAGCTGGGTTTCTGAGGCCATGGTGATTGTACGAGGGAGGACAAGGACGAACAGATGAAGTTGCTGCCACGACAAAGTTGAAGAGAAACCGACGAGCTAGAAATCTATGTTTCGGAAGCAAGCGCGATCGAGCGAGCAAGGCATTAGGTAATCCCGATAACCACGTCACCCGGCTCGCTGGCTCACCCGGGCCGCCGGGACAAGCGACCCCGCAATGGAATGCATCTTCGGCCGACAGGACAGCGGGACTGCTCGACGCTGCCTCACTATATTTGAAGAGCACATCTCGGCTGAGGGTGGTTCAAACTGCACTATTCAATTTTTTATCACCATGGCTTCCAAGACGTGAGCACAGAGAGCGAAAGCGATGAACAGCGTGCTGACAGTCGTTGATACCCAGTTTCAAAATTGTAGTCCTTCCCGGTGACGGAATCGGTTAGTAACCTGTCCTCCATGATAATCCCTCTCTGACCCTTGCTCCTCGTCCGCTCTGCAGGCCCCGAAGTAACAGCCGAGGCCGTCCGAGTTCTCGAGCTCATCTCGGAGAAGACGGACCTGAACCTCGACATCCAGTCGCACCACTTTGGTGGAGCCGGTATCGACAACTTCGGTGTTCCTTTGCCGGATCCTACTCTCGAGGCTTGTAAGACTGCGGATGCGGTCTTGTTGGGTGAGTTCGACACTGGCCCTATCTTCAGACTTATTGCTCAGCGTTACATCCTCTAGGTGCCGTTGGTGGTCCCAAGTGGGGTGTGGGACCCGTTCGACCGGAACAGGGTCTCCTCAAGCTGCGAAAGGCGCTCGGTCTGTACGCCAACATTCGACCGGCAAACTTTGCTTCGGAATCGTTGCTAGCGCACTCTCCGTTGAAGCCCGAGATTGCCAAGGGCACCGATATCATCGTCGTCCGGGAGCTGATCGGTGGAATCTGTGAGTCGCCTGCTCTTGGACAGGAGAACCGTTGACTCAGGGCATTCACGCCGCAATAGACTTCGGCGACCGCAAGGAAGCAGGCGAAGATGGAGTGGCCATGGACGGCGCAACCTATTCCGTTCCCGAAATTGAGCGAATTACCCGTGTTGCTGCTCAGTGCGCTCTTGCAGCTGATCCGCCCTTGGCCGTGCACTCGATCGACAAGGCAAACGTCCTTGCGACTTCGCGACTGTGGAGAAAGACGGTCACGGAACTTATGGAGAAGGAGTACCCGCAGTTGGCGCTCGATCATCATTTGGTGGATTCCGCGGCCATGATCATGGTTGCCAACCCGCGAAAGTTGAACGGCGTCGTCGTGACCGAGAACTTGTTCGGTGACATGTGCGTCGCTTCGTGTGTTCGGCTTGTGTAGTCGGCTTAGCCTCTTGCCTTACAGTCTTTCCGATGAGAGTTCGGTCATTCCCGGATCTCTGGGTCTCCTGCCGTCGGCCTCCTTGGCCGGTGCGCCGGATCCCAAGGCTATCGTCATGGGTCTCTATGAGCCGTGAGTCAAAATGCCCTCTGTCGAGCTCAAAACTAAATTGCACCGCTCCCAGAATTCACGGTTCCGCGCCCGACATTGCAGGCAAGGGCTACGCAAACCCTATCGGCACGATCCTCTCCGCCGCCATGATGCTCCGCTACTCCCTCGGCAAGGCCGCTGAGGCTGAATTGATCGAGCGGGCTGTTTCCAAAGTACTGGATTCGGCCGATGTGGGCGGATTCGACTACCGCACGAGGGATTTGGGTGGACAGAGGGACACGAAGGAGGTTGGAGACAAGATTCTGGAAGTGTTGGAGGGCATGCTGGCGCAATAGGGCTCTCGTGCGCAGTAAGACAAAACTACAAGTGGTTCTTGTACAGTAACGGTTCCAAGCCGTCCAGAATAAAGACAAATCGATCAGGAGAAAGTGTTTTCAAGATAGATCGTTCGATCGCTTCCCGTCTGAACTGCTCATCCCGTGGGTCAGTATCAGCACATTTGCCATCCTGTCCAGTCTCGTCTCAGGGGTGTCGAGCTTGTGCTAGCATTTGTGTCGCATGACTCGCATCTATCGGCCGTTGCGTGACTGCAGCTGGCGTCATACCGGCAAGCAAGGCGGCTACGCGAGAGTCCGCGAGACATGCGATCGGACTTCTTCGACTTGACGAGCGACCAACTGTTCACGATTCTCGCCGGCTTGAAGTTCTCTGCTCGGAGGGCACACGGAATCCGAACAACGCTGTGGCGCCACTTGCGACACTTAGGGCAGTTGAGCCTCATTACCGGTGCTCAAGAGGTGTAGCCGCCCATGGTATACGCAATACGCCACGCCAGCTCTCGTCTGGTCGCGACCGGCTTGGGCCTATCCTTGCGCCCGGTATCCCAGACAACTGTGGCATGGAGAAATCTAGTTGGAACATCGACCACGCAAGCTCGATATGCTGCTCGCTTGAAGTGTCCGCGTTCACCACCGCGGCGGACATATCGGCATCTTGCCAACTCGGAACATACCAATAACCCGTCGCAAGGCTCAACGAGATCAGCGTCCTCGAGGCCCAAATCGGTAACAACTTCGCCCGGGGATGCGAAGCAAGCGACAAAGACAGCGTCCGACTCAGTAGCGTTGGAAGAAGCGAAAAAGGTCTCGGACAAGGAGCAGCGATTGACGGATTGGGCGATTGTCAGAAAACTCGCTGGAAACATCTGGCCTTCTGGTCCGGGAAGCACAGAGATCAAGATCCGGGTTGTCGGAGCTCTGGGGTTGCTTGTAGCGGGAAAGGTGAAGACTCGGTCAGATGTCCGGCTCGCAACTCCATACTGATCCAAGGGATTTCGATTACCAGATTCTCAATGTCCAAGTGCCGTTCTTCTTCAAGCAGATCGTCGACGCGATGAATGTCGAGATCACGGCTTCATCTACAGTCTGGCTTCTTGCCGGATCTGCCATAGCGGGATGTAAGGAAAAGCTTGTATCCGCGACCTGGGTTACTCGTTTGACCATCGCTCTCCCTGCACAGACGGAGCCGCTCGAATCTGCGCGACCCTCTTCTCGGAACTTCGAAGCGCCATCTTTGCGTCAGTCGCTCAGCGAGCGATCCGTCAAGTCGCACGAAATACCTTTTCTCATCTCTTGTCAATGGACATGGGATTCCATTTGACGAGGCAGACGGGTGGTCTGATGCGAGCGATTGATAGGGGTACTAAGTGAGTGTTCCGCGTGGCGTGGATACAAGGGCTTTGAAGGGCGGCACTATCGCTGGCGCTTTACTGACAAGATTGTTTTGCGACGTTTTAGAGGTATTAGCTTCTTGCTCTCTTCGATTGTCTTTCACATTATTCCGACGGCGTTGGAAGTCAGCATGGTCTGTGGTATCCTGGTACGTCTCGGCAGGATATAGAACATGTCCGACGGCTGACCGCAAGTCGGGATTCTAGAGTTACAAATTTGGTTGGGATTTCGCGGCCGTCACTGCTTTGACGATGATTGCGTATTCATGGTTTACGATTAAGACAACAGCCTGGAGGTGCGTCGAGGGTCAATGTCGAATTGTTGGCAGACACGGCTAACGGAAGCTCTCTCTAGAACCCAATTCAGAAAGGAAGCCAATGCGGCTGACAACAAGGGAGCCTCCAAGGCCGTCGATTCGTTGATCAATTACGAGGCCGTGAAGGTTCGTGCGAATTCTCTTGCTCCGCGCCACTCAGGGAGGCTGATCTGTCGCATGGTATCAGCACTTTAACAACGAAAAGTTTGAAGTCAAGCAGTTTGACGACACGCTCAAGACATACGAGAAGGCGTCCGTCAAGATTGCCACTTCGCTGGCATTCTTGAATTCCGGACAGAACTTTATCTTCTCTAGTGCCCTGACTATGATGATGTTCTTGGCTGCACAGGGAATAATCAAAGGTTTGTGACCATGTGCGTCGCCCAGTGCGCTTGGATGGCTAATGCCGCTTGATCACAGGCACCATGACGGTCGGCGACTTGGTCATGGTCAACCAGCTTGTTTTCCAACTGAGCTTGCCGTTGAACTTTTTGGGAACGGTCTACCGAGAATTGAGGCAGAGCCTGATTGACATGGAAGTCATGTTCAACTTGCAGGGCGCGAAGGCCATCATTAGCGTGAGTACATACAGTTGCGCTTTGAACCTTGTTGTTAAACACGTGGTATATCAACAGGACGCTCCGTCTGCCAAGCCATTGCAGCTTAAAGGCGGGGAGATCAAATTCGAGAACGTCAGCTTTGGATACCATCCAGGACGACCAATCTTCAAGAACCTCAGCTTCACCATTCCTGCCGGAAAGAAGGTCGCCATCGTGGGGCCCTCCGGTTGTGGTAAATCGACTGTTTTCCGTCTGCTCTTCCGATTCTACGACTCGCAAAGCGGTCGAATCTTAATCGATGGTCAGGACATCAAGGACGTTCAGCTCGAGTCTTTGCGGAAAACAATCGGTGTGGTGCCGCAAGATACTCCTCTGTTCCACGCCGATATTATGCACAACATCCGTTATGGCAGACTCGACGCCACCGATGAAGAAGTAGTCGCTGCGGCCC
The DNA here is from genome assembly GCA_023628115.1 of Naganishia sp. PT2105A-2. Taxonomy (NCBI): domain Eukaryota; kingdom Fungi; phylum Basidiomycota; class Tremellomycetes; order Filobasidiales; family Filobasidiaceae; genus Naganishia; species Naganishia sp. PT2105A-2. The sequence goes on along the minus strand of JAMALG010000098.1, from coordinate 29,448 downwards.
AGCGAGCGCAGGTCGATAAGACGATCCAGAGCCTTCCCGACAAGTATCAGACAAAGGTGGGAGAACGGGGTTTGATGGTATCAGGTGGCGAGAAACAACGAATGGCAGTAGCGAGATTGCTTCTAAAAGATCCGCCTATTCTATTCTTCGATGAAGCGGCAAGTCCTTATCAGACAGGCAACGCATACGATGGCTTATTCCCCGTCAAATCAGACATCTGCCTTGGATGTCTATACCGAAACAGAACTCATGAGAAACATCAACGCCACATTACTTGACCGTACGCGGACAAGTGTTTTCATTGCGCACCGGTAAGCTCAGCAGGCTGGAGATCTTTCGATTGGAGGCTGATCTTGTAAATGCTCGAAGTCTGAGGACCATATCAGACTCAGGTTAGTAAACGCCTCCTTCCCTTGTATCGGACTGCGAGCTGAAGTCCGTCCTCCTACGCAGATCTCATCATCGTGCTACGGGACGGACAGATGGCTGAACAAGGATCGCACGAAGAGCTGATGAGAATAAAAAACGGTGTTTACCAACACCTATGGAATGCACAACTGCATGACAACGCATCGACTGAAACTTCAACGGATACAAAGGAATCCCACGAATAGATGCAATCCATCGAGAAGCAGGTGTCAGCGCTCGCTCCTTGCGGTACGAATGACAATTCTCTTGCGCTCGGCCACCGCCAAGCGAGCCACTTGGGGATGGAACGCCATGCAGATTGTCGAATCGTCATACGCGTTAGCGGACATCGAGATGCTCGCAAGCTCCACCGGGGCAGGAAAGCCAAGTTTGCGGATGGTCAACTTCGGTCTGGACCGACTATCTTCAGGCTGTAATAATCTAGGATCCGGTCCAACTCCTTCAATTAGCGGGAGGCGACGGATCATGAACAATTTCGAATGCACACGTACTGGGCGAATACTGAGGTAGAGCTCATGGCCGCAGCCCCGATTCCTCGTTTTGGGCTGTGATGATCTACAATGCTCGAGGATATAGCCTGATTTGGCACTCTCAGGTCCCATACATTCAACGCGCCATCGACACTATAGACGCAGTCGGTCAATCGTCAGTATCCCTTGCAACATTCGAAATGATACACACCCTGTGCTCGCGATTTCTTGACTAGCCGTCAGGCAACAGGCCAGTACGCCTTCATCATGGCCTTTAGTCCAACGAGCGATGCAGCGCTTTGCCTTGGATTGCCGCATATCGTACAAGGCGACAGTTCCATCTTCGAAGCCGAGCACGCTCAAGTTTCCCCGAGTAGTTTCGTGATCCATACACGTGAGCGGAGTCGAGATACCGGTAGCAATAGTGGTTTTCTTTCTCGCAGTACCGAGATCCCAAACTTGCAGACTATGCTCGGACCCGACCGCCACCCAAAGCTCCGAGCTCATGGGACTCCAAGAGGTGATGTAACGTTCGTTGTCCTCATATTTACCTAAGCGAAACCCCTGCACGATTTGATTTTCTTCCGATAGCCCCTCGCTTTCGAGTGCTCTCAACACCCTAAGAATACCCTTGTTAGTCAGTTCGATAATGTCGGTAGCCATTGCGCTTGGATTCAAGAAGTGAAGAGACTTGGTCCTTTCCCCGAAAGGCAAGAGACGTTTTGCCACTGTTTTCTGTTGATCATAGTCATAAACGCTACTGCCGACATCAATGTGAATCCAGACGAGTTTTCGTTTGAGCCCTTACCGATAGCCTTTCGCGTTATCGAATCCTATTATGGGAGCCATCTCGTGGAAGCTGCCAATAGTGATATCAATATTTGAAAGCGGACAGTCGACGTCTTTCACGACATACCATAATACCTGCGCCTTTTCCGTTGGAATCTCCAGAACGCTCTTGGTCCATGAGCTTGTAGCTCTCCCTCCTAGTTCATATGCAGCTGTTTGTGCGCTGCGATGTTGAGTCTTATCGGCTTCGAAGGCTCCTTCCTTCTCAATGTCGTCCCACTGCCGGGGCGAAGTCGTGATCAGCCTGCGCAACAGTGGCGAGGAGAACGCAGGAGACTTCGCACATACCGTCAGTCGCGGAACATGGAAATAGCGTTCTTGCTTTTGTCTCCAAGCTAAAATCTGTGAGGCCAACGGACGTTGAGCCAGAGGGGAGGCTTGCTCCGCTTGCGGATCGTTGGCGCTCTAAAATGGGTAAGAGATCGCTCTCAGGTTGTGCGCCGAGCCAACGTATCTTGAGCTTACAGTCGATGTCATCAGGGACCCGTCTTTGGGTTCTGGATGCCCTGGCAGATTGGGAAAGAATGAGCGCCACAGCGGGCAATCCCCAATCCGTGCGTCCTTGAATGTATGGATCAAGAAGTCTTCCATAGCTTCCTTGAGATGATTCAGCGGATCATCACTGCCTCTGGCCAGTGTAGCTATTATCCGTGAGCATTGGCATTCCAGAGAATCTCGCTCGATACCGCCGATAGCTGTCAGAGCTGTCGCTTCTCGTTCCATCTGTTTGAGCACCTTTTCCTGATGACGCGACACCCATTCCATGGCGAGACCGTAGGCAGTCGTTCTTACATGGTAGGAAGCATCTTCGGCAATTCGGTAGATGTGGTCGGTGAGATGACCCAGTTCCTTCGCGTCTTCACCTTGCTTGCTGCGCCGACAGCCAAGCCTCGGATCGTGCCAATGCCAAACAGCGAAGGCCGCCGCTATTCTGACACTCTGAGTGGGATCGGTTATCGCCATGTCGTAAATTCTATCCTTGCTTTCGCAATCAATCGAATGGCAGGTTGCCAAAGCGAAAATAGTCCAGGAGCGCACAAGGCTGTCCTGGGCGCTCAGCCCAATGCTGAAGATCTGCTTCCATTGCGACTGCTCGCCTTCCGAAGGAGTCCACTTGGCCTCCTGTATTGCTTTGGTATAGACATATAGAATGCCCGCGAAGGTGTCTGACGAGATATTTATCGAGCCGCCGGAAAGATGTTGAGCGAGAAAGTCGCATAACAAGCTTATCAGAGGCTTGTGGAGCGAAGGATGCGGTCGCACCAATGACTCCGGCCCCTTTTCGCTCAACATTAACCTCTGAAGCAGAAAAATGGCAACTGATGCCTCGTGTGAGGTCTTCCAATTGAGAATTGAGGGCAGGATCTCGAAAATTCCACAGCGAAGAACCCATTTGATAGGGGCTGTCCCCCCGATGTCAAGGTATCTCTGAATGGAAGTCAGCTCCACCCCTTTAGAACATGGCAGCAAGATCCGGCCTACTGCAAGAAGGTTGAAAGCCCATGTGCGATACCTGCCGCCCTCACACGCAGAGAACACAATGGGGAGAGCATTTGCGCATAGCTTGCTAGCGAATTCGCGTTCACCATCGCTCATGTTGACGTTGGCGAAGAGAGATAGTTGTCCTGCGATGGATTGGAGGAGTTCGTGCAGCAAGATCGGGGAACGGTAAACATATGGGTCGCCCTCAATCGGGGTCGGGAGCGGTACTTGGAATAAGAAGTCCTCTAATGCAGTATCCCAGACTTGCCATAACGCGTGTAGGTGTGTGGAGGGAATATCGGGATACGATACTGGCGTACAATCAAAGTCGCGAAGTACACGTTGCCTGTGAACATGGAGTGAACTTTGTGATTATACACGTGTGCGCAGTGAGGCTTACGCCAAAATGTATCCTCTGGACAGGTTGCGTAAAGCATCGCTCGTGCGAAACAGGATACGAAAAGCATCGACAGACAGACTTTGCCAAGCGATCGTGTCGACTATATTGAGGAAAAGCCAATTGAGATCGCCCAAAGGCTGCGGAAAGAAAAGACAAAGAAGCTGAGAAGCCGCGTTAGTTCCTGAAGCGCTTTCAGCTTACCGAATTGCGGTCATCGAACATTCCAGGTATCGCATCCAAGACTTGCATTCCAAAGCGTACCCCGCCTTTGGCTTCTTCCCCAAGGGGACCCAGGCGAAGGCTATCGAGCAGAACATGGTATCGCAGAGCCATGGCCAGCGGCATGGTCAAGCAAGCCGTGAAGACATCCCTGCGTGCGTCCACGGTTCTGATCAGAGTATAGTCAAGCAAGACTGTCAGTGGCACTCACCGGGGAAGATTATCTACAACAGGCAACAGCTGATCGGTAGCACATGCGCCGAAGTGGATGTCAAAAGCATTGTGACTAAGTTGAGACGGTATGCACTCAGGGAGATGAGCCGATTTTTGTCGATACTCGGAGTCTCGCCGCTTTCCGTGTTCTACAGCGGAGTCTATAACGCGTCCTGCATTATCGCAATCCCAAATGTATATTGTCCCGGCTTGAGCAGCGTCGACCAAGCTGGAAACGAAGACAGGATTATACGTTGTCGGAGTGACGGGAAAGTCGGTATCATAGACCCAAATCTCCCCCTGACTGGTGGGTGCCAGTGTCCCATGATCATTGTATAAGAGCAGAATCTGCGCATGAGGTGAAGCTCGACGCGCACGTTGCAAGGCGGCAATCATCGTCTCTTGTCTTGGGTCTGGTAGGGCCATGATTGTCGTGTCCTGAAGGATGTTGAACTGCGCGGCCAGATTTGACATGATCTTTCTCATGGCCCGCTCGTGATGTCTCGTCGTTGGATCGAAAAAAGCCTCCTCCATCTTCGCCTTGTCTCCCTGACCGTTGTTCCCCAAGTTCAGACACACCGCTAGGATCACCTGCCGCGGATCGACTTGCAACCGTTCCACTGGATAGATATCTGCTTAGGAACGGCCACCTCGGCTCTGAAATTCACGTACCATCCGATGCTGACCCATTCAGTCGCTGTGCTAACAACAAAGGCGAGGAGCTTTCGAGAGCATTGTCCAGATTAGACTGCACGACTGGCCTGTCTCCAAACTCGAGGGTCCGTTCATCTCTCTTCCATCGTAGGCTTCCCACCTGATACGCTTCCACGAATGACATTGCTTCTTCTACCTTGTAAGGCGTCAACGCTGAACAGCTCTTTGATCTGTGCTTGACAACCGACAACGATGTCTTTAAGCTACGGTTGAAGAGGAGATCCCGATGTTGTTCGTCAGTCCAAATAGCCATTGATATAGCTCAATCACAGAAGACATAGGGACACCTCCTTTTGCAGATACTTCCTTTGTTGACGTGAGATGTCCATTTTATCTTTCATGCCTTTGGGGCTGTACAGCGAAGAAATCAAAAGCCAATTGTACGCTTCTTCCCCAACGATCTCCTGAACGATAAAGGATTGCGGTTGCCGAAAGGACCTTGAACGAGCTGAGTTGAGGCAAAGTCCTGTGTCTGACTTTGTGTATCTGCCTCGAAGTGGACTTGAGACTGATGGTTCAGCGTTGGCAGAGAGGCCCCTGCGGAATTGGGCGGTACGAAAGAGGTTTGCATCGACGAAGCTATCATTGCAGGCATTGATAGAGAATGTTGTTTGGCAGCGGAGGACCGGGGACGCGGAACGCCAGCAGCAGAATTCGTCACCTCGATGGTGTCCGGCGATGAATCACGGTGATTCGACAATCCAGGCCATGTGTAGCTCGAGAGGTCGCTGCCCGTCTGCCACTGTCCAAGCAGGGACTTGATAGTGGATGGTCCTAGCTCGTCCAGCTCCTTCTTGCAGATCGGCTTCAAGTATGCTGTTGGATGTAGACTTGCAGGCTTCGAGCTAACGCTCAATTTGGAAAGGTTCTCGCTAATCTGGTCGTTCTCCGCGGCGCCATCGGTCCTTTCCGGATTATGCCAGGCTGTTGTTGCCGATAGATGCATGTCACAAAGCAGCTGTACGGAGGATCTCGCGAGAGCCGCCTCAACATCTTGAGTGTAGTCGGTACGACTGTACGCGGCGCTGGTGGGAGAATACCTCTCGAGAAGCCGCTCTTGAGTGTCTTTCGCCTCCCGTGCCAGTCCGTCATCGCCATCAAGACTGTGTATTGCCTCCCGAAGTTCAGCTTTCCGCAAATCAGCTCGCTGCAGCATCGAGGAAGACTGTTGCAGAAGATCGTCTAGCTGCATTCCTTCCGGGTCAGCGCCTTTGAGCAGGCTCAGCGAGTATGCTTTCAGAGCATCTGGCTTTTCTTCTCCGTCTTCTGGGAGACCCTCGCTGGAGATGGCTAGTAGTTCGTGCCTGAGATTGCTCGTCAACTTGCTGGGAACGCAATTTAGACCCTAATGTACGCACAGAGTGAAGACCCCAGCGGGGGGCAGCTGTTCTGTATCGTTGAGAAGGCTTCGAAGTGATGCAAGAGAGACTTGCGGAAGTTCCTCTTCTCCATTCTGCGCAAGACCTATCGTTAACGAACGCTGAAGTCAGAGTGCTGGATGTATGACTCGACAGAACATCATCGATACTGACTGTTCCAGAAATCTCGTGTTTTGATACGCTGGCACGGAAAGAGAGCCTGTTCGTCGCCATCTCGGAAGTCGGATAACCCATCATTATCGTCATCCACGTCCATATCGTCATTCGCTTCTTCGTCCTCGGCATCCTTGGAGCCCGAGTCGGACTGGAGAATGACCGGTCGCGAGACGAGTTCTCGTGGATGGAATCCATTCACGACTGCCGGAAAGTTCCTGAAGTTGTTATTCCGCCTTGATACCGCTGCGCCGTCAAGTACTGGCTCCTCGAAGAGTCTACAGGACAGCTTGCCATCCAGGTTTAGATTGAGCAGGAGGGACAGAGTAATCGGAGCGTCCTTGAGAATCAGGGACGCATACCCCATTGACCAGGAGGCCGTCCGGGCGGAGGCGAGCTTCAGCGGATCGTGGATCAGACAGTCATAAGGATCAATGATAGATCTAATGCCTTGTATGGTCTCGAGGACATGAAAGAATGTACCCTTGGGATTGTCATAGCTACGCAAGAGGAAAATGGATGCTGAGATGGAGTATAAGATAAGCACATGTGGCAGACATCAATTCAACTGAGGATGAAGTAGCTCACCATGGTCTGAGGCGATTGACTCGATCCGTAGATTTTCGCCCTTACGTCCATGCATCCAGGACATGGCGACTTGACCATCATGTGTGTCTAGCCACATGACCATCTCCGTCGTGCTGAGAGCCATGAATTCTGCATCTCCTTCATTCACAGTGCGATCCAACGATGTGAAGAGCGACGTCGTCCGGGACATGTCTATGGTGTTGAGGACGAGCTGATCTGAATTCTGATACGCGGCTGAGTCAGCCGTGGTGCTCAGGCACTTGCGGATATCCTACACCGACCTCCAGATCCAGGAACCACAAACGGGTGGCATTCACGAATACAACAGTACCTTCCCGTCTACCCCAAACCGCTCGATAGAACCGATGAGCGACGTCAAAGCGTGCCGATGCAGGGATTGTCATGATGTGTGACCTGGTTTGAAATCAATGACCAAATGCGATTGGACGCGAAAGCGGCTCACAGTTTACCCTCGTGTATGTATCCCTCTGGACCTGACGCTCGCCGGACCATACTCCAGCGGTACAGAGCTCCGGTATCGGTGGCTATTAGGCACTGTTGAAAATGGGTGGGATGCATACAGATATCGACCGCATGTGCGCCATTCAAGCTGTCCGAATCGACCAGACTGAGCAGGTCCACTTGTACTTCTCGATTTGACTTCGGATACGGGAAGACGGACGTATTGTTGGGCGTCACAAGCAGATAGTAAATAAGGGTTTCTGTTCTGACCGCGAGGCATATGTAGGCTGCCCATGAAAGTATCTGATCAGCGTCTGTCCATCGTCGGAAGATGGAAACCACATACGGTATCGAGATCGTCGTTTATTGGATACGGAGATTTGCAAAATCCGGTCTCGACAGAGAAAACTAGGCTTAGCTAAGGGCACAAAGGCTGGCATTTTATTTGGGCGCTTCAGTGTCTTTGGAAAGGTTCGGAAGGGGGAAATGTCTGAATGAAAGTCGAAATCAGCGCTTTCCGCTTGGATATGGTGTTAGGTTCTGCTTACTCAGTTCGTTGCCTTTCTCTCCCATCGCGAATGCAAGAAAATGCAAGGTATGGGTCTCAAACCCGTAGAGAGCGGGATCCACTGGAACTTCGTACTGAATTGTGGCCAGAGCGTTCCGGTTGTCACCCAGATGTAAGCGAGAATGCCTCTCCTTGATAGCCTCTGCAACCCTCTTTTGCGCATCCTCTATTGGCGGCGTGGTGAACGGCGGGATCGAAGATGGGATCTGTTGTCCTGGAGGGACCGGGTCACCGTCATCGCGCTCAGACGCGGCGGATGGATCGGCTGGGTTGGCGATCGGGTTGCACTCCGGCATCTCATCGTCCTTCGACAGATCTTCCTCATCGCTGTATTTCTCATTCACTGTATCCGAATGGGGCATCGCTGGAGGCGGAGGCAGTTGCGACCTTTGCGCCAACGGTGAATTGCCGCGAGAGCGAGTATGCACAGCCTTCTTGCGGAAGGGTTGAGGCTACATCAGTACCTACAGCTTGCCGATCAGCGATGCACTGACCGGTATTGGGTCTCCCTTCCGCTCCTCGTCTTTCACATATATAGTGGGCGGAAAGAATTCCGCAAAGTCCTCACTGACACGCAGTCGATGGTCTGTCACGGCAAGGCAAGAAGATTTAGTGACGTTTGGATAGATTTCTCTGATTAGTACTCACCTAGATCTGGGGCATTGGCAAACTGCCAGTTCCATCTCTTCCGCGGCGCATCCTGCCCTGCTCTCCGTCGACGAGGTCTGAGATTCTCTTCATCTGCACGAATGGCTTTGAGAGAGGTCGCTCCTCTAGATCCGGCCTGCAGCGTCACCCCGCTTGGTATGAATGGGAAAGACTCTCGTAACCTTCGAGCCTCCTCTTGCTGCCCTTCCGTATACCGGTTCTGTACTTCCTTGCGGGGTCGACCGTAGAGGGACTGCTTTTTAAAGCCGATAGTGTCGGCATGAACGGGTTCCGGCCACTCCATCGCTGAAGCAGCCCCACACTACCCTTTGCAGCTCCTCGAAGCAATCAAGAGTCTGTCAATAGATTGCGTGACGACAGGCAGGATCTGTTCAAGCTTTACCTTTACTGAGAAGGCCAAGCTCGAGGCTGGTGTACATACAGTCTGACTGTAAAAGTTTGTTTATGATGTGGGCCGATCACCTTCAGTTCCGTCCTCCTAGTGTCCTCCTTCGTCATTGCTCATTCCTTCGGATTCCATCCTGCTTCATCGCACATCAATTCACATGTCTACAAGCATCTACGGCAGAGCACATTAACGAGTAGTGTTCCTGCTATCTCGACCACGGGTCTCGCTGGCTTTCCGACAGGAGCGTCGTCGGCAAAATGGATTCTGTATACTGGTTTCTAGATCAGGTGAGTCTCACTCGGCTCTGTCTCGCCAACTACCTGTTCTGATAAGCTGTCTGCTCGCGAACGTGAATTGTCATGGATGACAGACCCATATCGTGGTGACCGGTATCACTGGGATCTCATTCCTGTATACCCGTTCGGCTCATGTCGCCTACTTTATCGTTGGCGGAGTTGCATGCAATACGTTCGGTGCGTCGAGAATATACTGCCTAGCAATATCGGATCCATGACAGATCACGTTTCTGACAATCTATATCCATGCTTTAGCGAAATTAAGCAAAAAAGTCATCCGTCAAGACCGCCCGTACACCGCAGTCAAAGACGTCACTTCCGGTATACCCGTTTCCAAATCTCGTTCGGAACGCTTTTCCCGACATCCTCGAAAAGTCAAAAAGACATATGGGATGCCCTCTACACACTCAACCTCGATCGCATTCTTTATGACCTACATCGTCCTCTCGTTACCTCCCTTCGAGCGGTCGCTGACAAACAGCCCGGCGTTGGATATGCTGATGCTGCTGGGAACCTTGACCTGGGGAATTGCAATCATGTGGTCGAGGATATACCTCGGATACCATACTTGGCAGCAAGTCGCGGTCGGAGGGGCGATAGGGTTCGGTGGCGGAGGCGTGTGGAGATACCTGTGGAATGCCGCGGTCCTGTCACGCGGTCTAGATTCGCAGTTCCAGCACATTGTAGACCGGTGTTTTGCTATACTAGGTTGTTAGTCTGATAGGTTTGAGGAATGCCTGTACAAGCGTCATACTGTATGGTCTCGAGGAATCGTCTCGAGTGGCCTCACACCCGGTCTCTCAGGATCACTATTTGAGAAACGCGTACCCCGATCAATCGAAGAGGGGGTCACATGCGCAATCGTAACTTCGTGCAAAGTAAGAAGAGTAGAAATATTATATCGATGTCAGCGCATCGTCCGTTAGCAAACCGACATACAGTAATCCGGTGTTTTGGGAAGGGATGCTGTCATTCTCTTTTTGCAACCTTGTAACCCGCCCCCACTCCGCTCGCCAGTAAGGCCCCGCCGGTAAAGATGATCAACGCTCCGTATCCCTGTACTCCATATGCAGCTTTGGCTGTCCCAGACAAGGCACTGCTCATGCTCAGAAGTGCAGTCGATATGGGACCACTTGCGATGTTTCCTGGCAAACAAACAGAAAGTTGCTCGAGATACAATCCGAGTCAAGGTAAAAGTCTTCGCTCACCGACACCTCGCGCAAAACTGAAGAACGCATAGAGAATCTGTGGCAAGTCTTGATCCTCACCTGTCAGGCAACCGCAGAATCAGTATGTCACTTCTGCTCCCCGCCCCCAAGCGAATACTCACCCGCAACGATTGAAATGAATTTGGGGAACAGAGCGGTGTAGCTGACAAAGTATTGGCTTAGTAAGACAGTGACACACAGCACGTCCACTGACCTTCCTGCAAACGCGCCAAAGACCATCGAGAAGACCAAAAGCCCTGCCGTTCCGCTGCCGCTAGATTCCGACAAGATCCCTCCATGAACGGCAGCGACCGATCCCCAGATAGCATAGACCGACACGCTTGAGACGAGGGCCATGATGATAATGAGCTTGCGAGCGCTGACCTTGTCTGACAGATGGCCAAAGAAGATCTGGCCGGGGATGCGGGCCAAATTCACTGAAGCAGGAATTAGGTGGAATGCGATTGGTTCTGGTCGGACAATTCGGCTAACTCAACGCTATTGACAAAGTTCCCACTGGTGCACTGAGATTTATAGCAGTGGCGAACGCTATCGAGAGTATACTCTCAGGGCAAGCTCTTTCGAGAGAATCCATCACCTACAAGGAAGGTACGTTCCAGGCACGAATCCGCCGAGTCCTTGCAACAAGACACCACTGAAAAGGAACCAGAAAGCACTGCTTCGTAAACAACGCCACTTGCCATTCGGTCGTTCCGTAGGTGACCTCTTTGTCCGTTCGGAACTGGACGTTCTTCCCTTGATGACTCGCATCGCAAAGGTACCTCTGGATGCCTGCCTTCGTGGTAGCGGTAAGCGCGGTCTGATGAATGGGACCGCACAGCTCAAGAGTAATGTGTACGCGATAGCCTAGAGTTTTCGATCAGTCAGTGCAAAGATGGCCGCAACAACTGACTTACGAAGGCAAGGCAGGTTGTTCTACGGCCGTAGGATTTGAGAAGCGCTCGGGCGATGAAGGGGACTACGAGGCCTCCCAGACCTACGACGACAGTGCATCAGGCGGAGGTTGCAGAATTTGGCTAGAACCTACCTGTGCCGGAAAATAGGATCCCCGAAGCCAATCCGCGTCGCTGTTGCCACCATTCGAACCTAGGAGCACCTTCAACAAGCAATGTCTGATAAGGGAAGGCAATGACCTACATGTAAGCCGTCACCGGACAATACAGGCAGACTTTGCGAAAGGGGAAGTCAATTCGGATTTGGTCATGGAACATCGGTATGACTTACTGCCCCCAAAGGCATACATAACTCCCTGGCAGATGATCAAGGCCCACGCCTCAGTGGCGAAAGCAGCTCCGATTAGTCCTGAAGCGACCAGTATGATGCCGAACCACATCGATAGCGGGCGATGGTGAGGGTGCTTTGAGAAATATAGGGCCAGAGGAGGATTGAAGAGATACATGATACCCTGAAATTCATTTGGGGTATTCAGTCAAGGTATCGTTGACTGATACCTGAATCTCACAGTCGATACAACGCCAACCTGCTGCAGTATGGGAGTCGCACACTCGAAGACCGTCTCATAGTAATCCAGAAAGACTGCGCAAGGAGCATCAGTCAAAATTGAAATGGGAGTCAGAGGAAGAGACACACCGCCGTAAGAAAGAGGCAAGCCTGAGGGATCGAGTCAGACCCGTAGCACAGCAGAACGTGACCCTCTATGCTCACCCCAGACCAGCGTTTCGAGGATAGTCGCGCACAGCAAATATGCCCAAGCCTGGCGACCTCCATCGACAGGTGGAAGCGAAGAAGGAGGTGTGCCCTCATCTGACGGCATGTAAGGTTCCTCCTCTGGGTATGTACCTCCCGTTCTCGGTATGCTTCTGGTTGGAGATGCACTCCTCGAGTCGTCCTTTTTGTGAATGGAAGAACCCATCCTGGAGATTTGGACCTCGATGGATCGCCGGGGAATAGTCGCGGTATTGATGTCCATTGCGTATCACGAGCGTATGGTCGCTCAGTCAGGAAACCCCCTGAGGCCATGTGTCAAGCATATAAAGTAGGGACCGCTGTCGGACGACACCGACGGTACCGAGATGGGCTTCCGAGGCATGAATAGTGCGTATGACTCGAAAGTGAACGCTCCTTCGGTGGAGGCCCTCGCGGAATCAAACCTCGGGGTTTCAGGTCGGTCGATCGCTGCGGTTGCCTGTGCGTTTCATCAGCCGTCACACATTCAGCTGGCCACACGGATTGCCCGACGCCGATATCCAACGATCCGTCACCGGCCAGATCCTTCGAAATTGACCATCACGCGCTGTCTCGATCTGAAATGTTCAAGAAGAGAAGCAGAAGCAGCAATTTGCGGGAGAAAGTCGACTTGACGACACCGCCAGCTGTTGAAAGCGACTCGACAGGAGATCAGGCCGAAGAAGAACCGACGTGAGTGTCATCAAGTGATTTGGATGTTGCCCGAGTCTTCACTGACGGAAATTACAGAGATACACTTCGCGAGATACTGCTCCTGAGAAAGTATAGCAAACAGCAAGCGCAGTCAGGAATCGATGTCCTTAAACTGAATAAAGGGGAAGAGAAGAAGGAGAAACGGAAGAAGAAGGTTGATACGGAGCAGACGGATGATGGACTGCAAGGATATGGCTTGAAAACGTCTGGAAAGAAACCAGCAGCTGAAGAGGAGGAAGAGGCGTGAGTTCGCAAGCCTGCAAAAGCGTTCGTCGGACTCAGACGATACCTCAACAGTGATCCGGACGACGAAGAATCCAAGCTGAGAAAGCTCGTGCGTTCCAATAACTTCACGCAGCAGACAAATGCGTTGGACGTAGACAAGCATATGTAAGTATCCGATTCCTGTCGCATATCAAGCTAACGATATTCTGCTAAAGGATGGCATTCATCGAGACGGAATTAGCAAAACGCAGAGGGGCACAACTCAACGATGATGGCTCGAAGAAGGGACCTGTGGATCCTCAGGAAGAGCTTTACCGTATAGCAGAAAAGTACCGACTGGAGCAGAAGAAACCGCGGGACGAGGAAGAGGGAAGCGTCACGACAAGTTTGGGTATGCTTACAAGTATACCGGAGGTGGATCTTGGCATGGAGTAAGTTGTGGCTGCACCGTTGCATTGTCGGATCCCTGACAGATGCCTGTCCCCCAGTCACCGACTGCAGAACATCGAGCAGACGGAAAAGGCCAAGAAAGCGATGATGGAGGCAAAGAGGACCGCCCAAGAGCCCACCAAACAGGAGCAGGAAGAGAACTACGCGACGGCGAGATGTAAGCGAGAAACCCGAGGTCTGGTATTGGTTAGGAAGCTGATCCGCACTCTTTCACAGTCTACCGTCCGAATCATCAGTTACAGTCCGATGCCGATGCATTAGAGGATGCGCGTAGAGAAGCTATGGGTTTACCGCCACTACAGCGTTATAGGCGGGAAAGAATCGAGAATGCGACTGATGATCAGGTCTATGAGCGTTTCAAGAAGAGGTAAGTTGCGCTTTGGCCGTCTACGTCCTGGCCAGAATCAACTGCTGAGACCTTTTACATGAACAGAGTCAGGAAGAACTAATGCTGGCTTGTACGACTTGTATCAATGTTATTGCAATCGGCATGTATCTGTTCCGCTCTACTTGCAAACACAGGAAGTGCGGTATTGCGGTCTCCAAATGACGGCTGGCCACTTCTGGAATGCGCCTAAATCGGACCGGCCAGCGGTCGCTCTTGGGAATCAGGCTTTGCTGAAACCTAAGCCATGGGGCGAATCTCGTTCCAAGTCCAACATCCTTCATTCGAGTCGAATCGATTCAGGAGACGTGGAAGGAGACAGGATGACATCGGGTGATGGTATGGGCTGTCAGCTGTCAATTGATAATCCGAAGACGCGCCGATCCGGACTGATGTTTCTTCAGCGTTCCTGACGCATTTTCATGACAGGGCGAGCGACCAGCCGGTAAGCATCTAGGTCTGTGACGCTTGATCTACGAACAGCGGATCGTGAACGCAATCATGTATCTCCGACTGTTGAACGCAAAAGCTCACACGAGCCTTTCAGGACTGAGTCGACTTTCCGGAATCCTGCGCACCGTCTGGATTGACTAGTGCTATGATGTCCACTGAGTCTGTATAGCTGTCGGTATCATGTGTGTCGTTACATCGGAAGCAGCCGGAAGACTGCATCCCGTTTTCTGATACCAAGCCACAAGTCGATATTCTAGACACCAAGCAAGCGAAAGTCAGAGAACCTTCTGCCTTAAAGGATCACGTTACAAGATAAACAGGATGTAAAGCGTTATTCCGCGTCAGCCAGACGCGCTTGGTTCTGCTGCGCTTTGCGTCAGCTGAACAGTGCCCATGGCTACTTTCTAGATGCTGATCTTGATTCTTTGCACCTTACACATCTGTCTCTTTCCATCAGAGAACAAGTTGGAAGAGCTGAGGAAACCCTATGTCTAGCTACTCTACACGTTGATAATTCTCACGCTTTTCAAGGTTTACCATCCGCTATCCGCTGTACATGTCCAGGCAACGGAAGCTGAGGTCGAGAGCTCGGTCGAGCATCGTTTTCGCTTTTGCGTCTGGATCCAAGGGAATTGTTCACGCATTACTGTAACAGTTCAGCAGTGAGCAATTGGGTGAGCCGAGTGAGCTGCCGAGTGGTAAGCCAGGACGTCAGCCGAGTCTGCATGCACAGCTTGATTCTAGACGTCTTCGTCTTTGCGAGTGCGTGATGTGGACAAGTAATGCAGGGATGTTTGGGGAAGAGGACATGAGAGATGATATTCGGAGTGATTCGTCGCTAGAGATGCATATCACGCAGCGTCATTACCCTCAGCTATTTCATCTTCCTCTCTCTTGTTGATCAGCTCGTCGAGGTCCTCTCATTGCTTCGTTCAATGAAGCTGTCCCGACTCGATAACAGGCCTGGCTTACGGGAAACTTACAGACACACGTTCAGGTAGGTGACAGGCAGGTAAGCAGGAAGGTTGGCGAGCGGGTCGGCCCGTAACTGTACTGGCACAAAGCTGTGCAATATGAAACGCGAACTGGAAGCGAGCACTTTGAAGAACCGAGGTCCAGAAACGGCAAGCATGCATTGGCCAGGACTGTCGACTGTCAAAACACAAATCTGCAGGCGACTAGAGTATGAGCTCGACCATATGCCCCAACAGCTCACTCGACAGTCTTCAGCAGATCAGAAGATGATAGTCAAAATGTCACATTGACGCAGGAGAGCTCGCAAAGAGGTCGGCGAATTTCGGACCGAAACAACAATAGATGGGCTCTGCGTTGCGCTTGATGCTATGCCATGCATGGACAATAGCAGTCGTGATGCCCCTCGGCTTCTTCTGTTGAGCATCAGACGCGTTTCAATTGATGCGAAAGGTGTCCTTGAGGCTATTGTTCGTGTTTCAAGGGGATGCGGGATGTACTTGTAGCATCCACCTGGATGATAGCGTATAAGCAGACCATGCACGAGACCAAAAATAGTCGGCGACATGGTCCCGACTGCCATAGCCTCTTAACTCTTTCGCACAGCATCTGCGCCCTTTGACAGCCCTGAAGACAACATTCGTTTGCGGAACGACCGTTTCCAAATCCTTTGATACCAACCCCTTGCATCGCATCGTTATCATCGTACCAGGACGTTACGACCCGACCCGCCTCCGCTGACGACCGCCCACTGTACCCCTATATTCCACCAATCCCGGGCATCGACGGGCTCCGAAGCTGGAGAGTACAGCAGCAAGATCGTGATCGAACCACGGAGGAACCTTGCACATTACGCAGGCCCACACGTCACGTCTGTGCAGCTGTCTGTGTGAAAAAGAAAAACACCGGCATCCCCGTGCTGCCCCTTTTGGCTCCCCGCGGGTGAGTACGCTTTCAGTTTTGGGCGCGCGTGCTGTTTTCTGTAGCTACACCGCCTCTCTCGTCGATTCCGTTTCTGTCATCCACCAATCCGCCCTTCCCTTCACTTGACATCGTTGCGTCAGCCGCTGACTGGCCTTGCGATCCTCTTCTCAGCTGTGTCGTTCGAGGAGACTCTTATACCTTGGCATCGACATCGTCTCCAGTCAGCACCTTTTATCTGCCGCAACAGCATTAACAGCGAAGCGTCACCTCGCCCTCGTTGTTTTTCGTGTGCAACCTCTCGACCTCTTGACTTCGATCTCGACGTCACCGGTCCAACAGCGATAAATCTCACAGCAGTTGGCCCCACAAGCACTCCTTGCAATCCGACACCCTTTCATCGACGTCCGCGTCGACGACTATCTCATCCAGCCCTATAATTCAGTCAACGGACACTTTTTCTCTTTTCGACCTCTCTCACGCTCAACAAGTCACCTGCGATACCGTGATCATTCCACTCTATCAACCTATACCACATAAACGAAACATTACAATAAAATGAAGACCTCGACGCTCGCCCTCTCTTCGGCACTCGCCGCCCTTTCTGCATCAGCATCGCCTTTCGTCAGCCCATCGGGAAGCTCGAGACATGCGAAGCGAGCCCCGACGCCGCAGACGTTCGAGATTGTCGGCAACTCGGGTGTCTCTGCCCAGATGATGTTCAACCCGGGTAACAGTGATTGGGTTTATATCCTCGACAAGACGGAGAACAACCCAATGCAAGTAACCGGTCCGTACGGTACCCATGCTGCATGGGGATCGAAATATAACTGGAAGACGAACGAAGTCGTCGCGATGGACGTCGACAGTAATACCTTCTGTGCCGGTGGATCGGTCTTGGCCAACGGTACCTGGGTCATCTATGGCGGTAACCAGCCCGTCACTACCGGCGGTGTTGCGACGACAGAGCAGGCCGTGTACAAGGACACCGATGGTGGAACCGCCATTCGAATGCTCACGCCCGACGCCGCCGGAACTGCGACATACGTCCAGGGTTCTCAGCCGTTCAACAAGGCCAATGGTGACACTGGTGGATGGCTGCAGATGACCGGTCGACGGTGGTATCCGACGATCGAGACCCTGGAGGATGGAAGTCAGATTGTCATCGGTGGTGACAAGAACGGAGGTGAGTCTGTGCCCTGACGTGCATAAGACTTTGCATTGACGTACCTTTCAGGTTACGTTAACACGCCTGAACAGGATAATCCTACGATCGAATACTTCCCGCCAAAGGGTGACGGAAACGCTATCAGCCTGCCATGGCTGAGCGAGACCTTGCCAGTCAATCTCTACGCCCTCACATGGATGCTTCCTTCGGGCAAGCTGTTCATGCAGGCGAACCGATCGACCATAATGTAC
This sequence comes from Naganishia sp. PT2105A-2, assembly GCA_023628115.1. NCBI lineage: Eukaryota > Fungi > Basidiomycota > Tremellomycetes > Filobasidiales > Filobasidiaceae > Naganishia > Naganishia sp. PT2105A-2. The sequence continues at coordinate 11,715 of JAMALG010000098.1, read as the reverse complement.
GATTGGCACAACGACAAGTACACCTATCTGCCCGAGATGCCATACGCCGTTCGAGTCTACCCGGCTTCCGCCGCAACGGCCATGCTGCCGCTGACGCCGGCCAACAACTACTCGGCCACTCTCCTCTTCTGTGGCGGTTCCAACCCACCGCAGTGGGGTGACGACGGAAGCTCGCGATATAACGTCACCGCTATTCCGGCCGACAACTCTTGCGTGCGAATCTCACCCGACGATGAGAACCCGGAGTACGAAGACGACGATTTCCTTCACCAAGGGCGATCGATGGGATGCTTCGCCTACCTGCCGGACGGCACCTTGTGGATGGGTAACGGTGTTGCCATGGGCACGGCCGGTTACGGAGATGACATGTGGAGTGTCGGAGAAAGCTACGGTCAAGCGCCGATCTACAGCCCTGGTCTCTACGATCCCACCAAGCCCAAGGGTTCAAGGTGGACGTTCGACTTGCCTTCGTCGACTGAAGAGCGAATGTACCACTCGACCGTGGTTTTGCTCGCTGATGGTAGTCTGTTGGTCTCTGGTTCCAACGTGAGTACCGCCGATCGATATCGTTCTGTATCAATGAGACTTATGTCGTCACCATAGCCCAACAAGGATTATACCACTACTCAATGGCCCACTAAGTACTCGGTCGAGCGTTGGTACCCGTCTTGGTTCAACGAGGAGCGACCGGGTACCGCTGGTATGCCGTCGACTTTGAACTACGGCGGCAACTACTGGGACATCAAGCTCAACACCACCGATGAAGCCACCGTCAAGTCCGCCAAGGTCAACGTTATCCGAACCGGTTTCTCCACCCACGCCATGTCGATGGGTCAGCGATTCCTGGAACTTTCCACTTCGTACACCATCGATCCCGACAGCAACACCACGACCCTTCACGTTAGCCACATGCCTCCCAATGCTGCGCTCTTCCCACCCGGTCCAGCCATGCTCTTCTTGGTCCTGGACGGGGTCCCGTCGTGGGGTCAATACGTGATTGTTGGCTCCGGAAACATCGGCACCCAACCTACGGCTGCTGCCGCAGCTCTGCCGGAAAGCAGCACATTGGTGTCTGCCTCTGCCGCATCTGCATCTGCTGCGGAAGCCTCCAAGACGGGCACGGCCGCAAACGGCGGCTCGACGAGCGTCTCCCAGAACGCCACAAGTAACGCACTCGGCAGTGTTGTCTCATTGCGCACAGTGATGAGCGCAGTGCTCGCAATGTGTGTCATGTCATTCTTGATCTAGAATGGACAATTGGGTTATACACGAATAGATGATGAACTATTTAATGATCATTACTTCGAATTACCGGGGCAGTTACTTGACATCTCGTCCCGCTCTTTGCTATTCCCTCTGCTGCATGAAGCCTTGAAAAAGTTCGGATCTGCCATCAGAATGCATAAGAGCCACCACTACACCACCCAATCACAGCAATTCCTGTGCCGGCCGGCGTCATCGTGCATGCAGCAAGCTAGGAAGGAAGTCAGGCGGTAAGCAGATGGCGAATCTGGTGTTTACAATTTGGAATTTGGATTAGTCAATCAGTCAGAAAATGTGGAGGTTCCGATGAGTGGCCATGATTGGGGTTGAAGTCTGGCATGCTGGTGTATTCCCTTCATATTGCTGTTGCCTTGGCCAGATTGACCTACCATTGCTGCTGCCGATAAAATCAACATGTCAGAAGAAGCCAAGCTCACGCCGCAATTTTCCCCGGAAGACCTGAAGCGGATCAACGCTGAGCTTTCCGGCAAGTCGCCTCAGGATATCCTGAAGTGGGCTATCGACAATGTGCAGGGCCTGTACCAGGCGACTGCATTCGGGCTGTGAGTTGATGAGGAGAGTGAGGATAGGATAAAGCTAATGATTGCTGTTCAGTACCGGTTTGGCCGCACTCGATATGATTTCCAAGATTTCACTCGAACGAAACGAAATTCATTTGGTGCCACTGGTACGTGATGAGGAGCGCTATTCCAGGACATCAGCTCATCCTGGCGGCACAGATATTCCTCGACACAATGTACCACTTCCCCGAGACCCTTCGATTGGCCCAGACCGCATCAGAAACCTATCTCGCCGAATTGCACACCTATACTCCTCCCGGCGTCAAGACGACAGAAGAATTTGAGGCCAAGTACGGCAAGGAGCTATGGAAAACGGACGAAGATGCGTACGACTACTTGGTTAAGGTGGAGCCGGCGCAGCGCGCCTACAAGGAGCTCGGCGTCAAGGCTGTTATTACTGGACGACGCAGAAGCCAGGGAGCCGACAGACAGGACTTGCCAGTTGTCGAAGTCGATTCGACCGGCCTGGTCAAGATCAATCCATTGATCGATTGGACGTTCAAGGAGGTCCGAGATTACATTGACAAAGAGTGAGTCGGTGGATGTTATGTCAAAGCTCGGTCCGCTGATGGCCTTTCAGAAACGTGCCTTACAACGAGCTTTTGGATAAGGGATACCGCTCTGTCGGAGACTGGCATTCGACAGCTGCACCCACCGCGGGCGACAAGTCGGACGCCAACGAGCGTGGCGGCAGATGGCAAGGCCGCAACAAGAGTGAATGCGGCCTGCATAAGGATTACTTTGAAATGAAGAAGGCTTTTGAAGCCAAGCACCAGGCCGCGTTGGAGGTGGCAGCAGAGAAGGATGCTCCGGCCGCATAGTCACCGGCACCTCAAGCCAACAGAGCACGATTGTTGTAACGTAATCGCTATGAGACTACTGTGCGAATAGATGCCGAAAGCCACAACAAACGCCGAAGAGGAAACATGCTATGCATCGACGTATCATACATTATCTTGCCCAGGTACCATCTCGTAGTCTCGGCTGCTCATCACACGGTCACGCAACTGATTCAAGGTCGACATTACTCCCTGCCGCCTATAGTCAAACCCTGCAAAAACATCAACAGATGTAGCAAGCGATAGCTGGCTCGCACTTACCATTATGCGGAATCTCATACAAGGCTGTGTAATCCACTCCGAGTGCTCCGCCATTCGTCCAAAAGTCATGACAATTCTGCGAGCCAAGATGAGACGCGAGTCCGCAGACGGGCGGAAAGACATACCCCGATGATCCCCACATTGAATGGATTTGACCCAGCGCCGCCCTGGCCAGCCTTGCGCATTCCCGTCATTGCCTTGCCCTTGGTAAACCGATCAAGTCCGAGTAGCTGCAGCATGGGACCACCGGTGCAGGCGTGCAGAGCTGTGGAACAGATCCTCCCCACAACACCACATCGATGATGGTGTCCATGAGCATGACCGTCAGATCCATGCTTGCATCCAGGCCCGTGAACATGCGGCTCATTGATTTCACCAACCACGAATGCCCCGCTGCCCACGGCATCCCCAGCTTCCGTCGAGGACAGTACCTCGCCGACCTCCTCAGCGCCGCTCTGGCCCGGTCCGGCGCCAAGCACGCTAGCCTGTTGTACAGGCGCCTGACCCTGCCTGGCCAAAAGCTGAGCCATCGCCCCTGTCTGTTCACGCAGACTGCTGCCACCGCGCCCGCCCATGAATCCGTAACGGCCGAGGTTGCTCACTTCGAGCGTCGTCATTTGACGGCAAACCTGGAAGACTTGGGTGAGGAGGAGAATGATCGTCCATGTCAATTGGAGGGTGGACCAGAAGGCTATGGCGAGAAGGAAAGGTGCGTAGTGGGAAGCTCCGCAGAGGGATGGGAACACATTGCATGGTTCCAGATAGGCGGATGGAGTGGGTTCGAATGTCGGTGCATTCTGAGTGTAGTCTATGTGCCGCGTAAACGATATTGCCTGATGTAGACTGCGTTGAAACTCACAGGATATTGTCAAGACATCGAATAGCGAAATCCCAACGACGAGTGCGCCCACGAATAACAGAAACTGGCGATGGTTGCCCGAACCGACTGAATAGAACCTTCAGCACGACCTTCCGTCCACCAGTGTGAGATGCACTCACCGCAGTTCCATATCCATGGACAATGGCTGTAGAGGCAGAGTCAATCTCAAATCCGATTCCTGGCCTCATGTACTTACTGATCGAATCGCGCTGTACAGCGATTACACATCCGGCAATGTTTTGCACGCAGCGGTTTCAGTGCCTGTGACAGAACGAGAGTCAGTTGAAGGGTTGATGAAAGCATTGCCGTTGCTCACCATACAATTGATACAGAATACGGTTCCGTTCAAACGGCCGCTTGCTGCGAGATCTTCAATGAGCTGGCAAGTCAATCAGTAACGGCACAAAGAGGGGTATGTCGCGACAGCGTACAGAGTGAAGCTCGGCGTCGTCCTTGGGCAGCTTGCTGTATCCCGGGTCGAGCGTGATGGCGCGGTAAAAGTTGTAGCTGCAGACAAGGTATGCGCAGATGAATGCGAGATTCATGCCGATTGAAGAAGTGCCTGTTAGGGACCGTTAGTCGAGGCTCATGAACTCCGGGAATGGGACAGACCAGGGAGGAGAACGGTGATCCATGTGGCACCGACGTAGATCAAGCTTGCCAATATGATAGCGGCATAGTACGGTGACTTTGAGACGGTGTCGCCGAATCCCTTGGCGCCGAGGAGAGTACGCACGATGACCTGTACAAGGATTAAGCGATAGAACGAAGGCCAGCAACAATAGGGGAAATCACTGACATGATGCATTGCGAAGAAAATTGCCAAACCGAGCGGTATTCCCACATACACGGGCGTATACGCAATCGCCACAAAAACAGCCCCAAGAAACGCCGTTGGCGCCAACAGAATCGCCACACGCGTCCGCTGCACATCGAGCCACGGCTGAATCCTGAACCCATCGAGCGCATACCCGGCGTCTTGCAGCCCCGCGCGATAGGGCTCGAGGATCTTCAACTCGTCGGCCATGTCCCGCGCGGTTTTCCCGGCTTCGTCCCGTGCGGAAAGGTCGGCGCCGGCTGCGACAAGGCGGGTAATGCATGGGCGAGATGCCTTGATGGCTGCCCAGTGGAGTGGGGTCAGCTTTGCAGAATCGGTCGCGCATGGGTCTGCGCCGGATCGGAGGAGAAGGTCGATGCTAATGGCGTCGCCCTGCCATGCGGCCCACATCAGTGCTGTATGACCGTCATTGTCTTTTGCGTCGACGTTGACTGATGGATGCTGAAGCGTATAGAGGAGCGCCATGACGCCCGAGGAGTGCGTGACGAGGTGCAACGTGTTGAATCCCTGGCCGTCACGCAGCGTCGGGTCCGCGCCGTGGTGTAGCAGCAGATGAATGACGGACAAGTGGCCGTTCCGTGCGGCCCATTGGAGGGGCGTCGCATCGAGGTCTCCTCCGCGGGCGTCAACTTGGGCGCCGTGTTCGATCAGCCAGCGGCACACGGCGACGTGGGCGTTGATAGCGGCCCAGTGAAGGAGCGTGACGTGGGCTTCATCGCGAGCGTTGACGTCTAGTTGACCGGAGGCTTCGAGCCGCTCAAGGGCCTCGAGATCTCCAACTTGACAAAGCTGATGCGGCGTGCGCTGGAATCCAAGGTACCGGTCAGCGTAACGTCGGTACAGATGGCATTGGACGTGGCCATACCTGGCCGTGCTCATAAGTCGTCGTCCGCGTCTGACTGCTCGCGCCAACGCCGGATCCCAGGCCGTCGACGAGCGCCACCTGAGGCTCCTGCGCCGTTGCGGTCCTGATGAGATCGGGAGCGGCCATGTGGTCACTGCCAGCGCTCTTGTACCATCATCATAAATCAATAATTGTACAACTTGGCCGACATCTGAACACGAAATCGCGATACTCGTCTACTATTTGCATCCGCTTAGCTAACTCCCGGCGGGCACTGCGCCGACAGTCAGTCCATGTATGTACACCAGGTTCTCGTTCCGGGGGGACTTACCCCAAGGCCGTCGGTCGAGCGGACATTGTTCCTTGGAAGACGGCGTCTGAAGCCATTGCAACAGGCAGTGCATGTGGAACACGTGTTTGCAGGCGCCCCAGACTGCCGCGAGAGAAAGGATGCAAGGGGAGCGGCCGTCGTCGGACAAGATGATATTGGAATTCAGAGAGCAGGAGTGGACATGCAATGATCAGCCATCACCTTCAACTTTAGTTCCATGTGGCCCTGTCGGAGGTCCGTGTACCTACTCAGCGGACAATCATCCCCGGGAACCTTGCACGCCGGACAAGCACTCTCAAATTCCTGCTGACACACCCCGCACATCTCGTCTTCCTCTTCCGAATCTTCATCATCGTCCGAGCCATCCGATCCCGCGTCATCCGAATCACCGACGAGACCGCCGGCGTCGTCTTCTGTTGGATCCGTCGAAGGAGCGCGTGGTGGGGGATCCGTGTGGTTGGGGTCGACGTTCCACCGCCATGAGGCGACGGCGTGGTATTCCTTGTAGGTGATCTTCATCCGGCTATGGCCGCATAGAGGGTTCGGGAGAAGACTGTTGTGGGGCGAGGAAAGCGGTCACGTCTGAATGATGAACGAGTCGGTTCTCGGATTTGGCTCATGATGAATTCCTCCTTGGGCTGCGACAAAGTAAACAAACGACTTTGGTGCCTCGCCCGCGCGTCGTCCCGACCGCTGCCCGAGGCAAATCACTTGCTGATGGTTGTATCGACGGCGGCAACGCCGAAGACAAGCAGTCCCGAGGGATCCTATATGTACAGCCCACAGATGTAAACGGATCATACAGTCTTGTGAGAGCTCTTGCGCTCTTGGGATATCTGATGTACATGACGGCGATATTACAAGGCTCAACGTCGTCGGATTTCTCGTAATGCGCCCTGAGGGCACGAAGTAGTGCTTGAATTGAGCTACAGTGGTTGCAGGATGGCGCACCGTCGACCCAAGTTCCATGGAAGAGGAACCTCAGAGAGAGACTGGCCTGACTGGCCTTTGTGGCGAAATATCTTGCTTGGCATTTGCTGGGAAAAGCTTTTCAAAATGCAAAAGTCGCTAGGACAGGACCAAATTATCTGCCTTGGCGGGCCTAAAAAGGCGCCAGGTCACGAGACACTAGCTGGAGGCCGCCCAGTTTGAAAGGAAGAGTTGCTTGCGTGCTTGGTGACGACTGAGCACAACATCCGTCGTCGTCGCCACAGTGCATTCATTGGTCATACCCCGCACCCACAACGCGCCATCGTCGCTAACGCTCTCATCTATCATTCCTAGATCTGCTCTGGAACGGAGCCAATTTGCCTAGACGGCTTCGACCACGCAAGATTGCAACACTTTGTTCGGAGCTCGCCTAACGCCCAGCAGTACCCCGAAGGTTCGGATGACGCACAATGGTCAATAATCATTCTCAACATGCGGATCACCAAGGCTCGGGTAGCACCCCGAATACGAATAATAGCGTGCCGCCTGCGAAACCTGGATGGCGGATGTTGAGTTCATCAGAGCTCGAGACCGTATCAGCGTTCAACCGAAGCAACGGCGCCACCTCGGATAGCAAGTATACATCAGGAACACAGAATGCATTTGCCTCGACAAGCAAGAGCGTCTTGCCCATGCATTCTTTGATCGACACCGCGCCGTCGCCTTTGCCACTCGTTACAACAGCCAGCTCGGCCGCATCATTTGTCATTCCAGAATACGTTCCAACAGGAGCGGTTGTTCCAAGACTGCAAGAGGGCAAGCTTGACGCCGATACGACTGCCGCGGGATCGACAGTACCTGCAGTACCAACAGACGGGAGAACACTGTGCGTTCGGCACCAAATGATGGCGGATCAGGATGCCAACGGGAAGCTGCAGAGGGTGAGTCGTGGTCAGTACCGTTGCTCTGCTTTCCCATCTAATCTTCTTCGCGACGTAGTCTCTGGATGCACTTCCCGTTCAGGAACGAGCGGCCATTACCGCGCTCTGGTCAACCTTCAGCTCCTCGCCTCATGCAAAGAGGAAAATCATTCTCGAGGGAATTCTGACCATGTGCTGCTTGTGAGTACTCTTCAGAACTCTTCACGTCAATTTGCTTCGAGTTCGTCCCTCATGCATTCATTCAACAGTTCCCAGCTGTCGCATCTATCCGAAGCCCTCTCCCAAATTATTCGCGTCGACCCATTCACGCTGTTCCCTGAAGAAGTCTGTCTTCGCGTCCTCGGCTACCTCGATGCCATCTCGCTCGGCAAAGCCGCTCAAGTCTCCAAACAATGGAAGAGTCTCGCAGACGACGATCTCCTCTGGCGGCGAATGTGTGGTCAGCATATCGAGCGAAAATGCACCAAGTGCGGATGGGGTCTGCCGTTGCTGGAGCGTAGACGGTTGAGGAAGGAGTTGAACCTTGGCGCGCCGGATAGGATGATGGTGGGGTTCGAACATCACGAGCATGGAGATATGGAGACGGATCATGCACACGCACATGCACATGAAGACTACCGACCGATCTCACCAGAGGCGATTGCAGCATCGGGGACCAAGGGTCACAAGATGGTTTCCCTGCCGCGTTCATTCACGGCTCACGTATCAACGGGAGGTAATGGCGGTACGATCTCGACTTCCGCGATCGGCAGTATGGATGTCCAGCACAATGCCGAGGCTGGTCCGTCATCGCTCAAGAGGCCCTGCATGGACGAGGCATCGAGACGCAAGCGTAGACGCATGGCTCCGTCACCAGGCAGTCAGATGAAAGGCTCGACTCGCCCACGATCCGACTTCAGCAGTGATAGTGATGCGGCACCCCGGCAGGACGAATATGCGGCCAAGCACCTGGAGGAGCGGAAGAATAGGAAACCGTGGAAGCATGTTTATTGTGAACGCCTGATCGTCGAAAGGAATTGGAGAAAGGGCAGGTATACTGAGCGGACGTTGAAGGTGAGTATACTGTAGCGGCCGTTGACTCTTACTAAGCTTTGCACCGAATTCTCAGGGTCACACGAACGGTATCATGTGTTTACAATTCCATCAAAATCTGTCGACCCCTTCATTCCCTGTGCTCATCACGGGGTCATATGACCGGACCGTTCGAGTGTGGGATCTAGACAAGGGAGAGGTCGTGCACGTGCTTCAAGGTCACACCAGAGCTGTCAGAGCATTGCAATTCGACCAGGTCATGCTGGTGACTGGAAGCATGGACAGAACTTTGAAAATGTAAGAAGGGTTTGGCAGCTTGACTGATTTCAGGCTGACGATGTCTTCCGTACAGCTGGAATTGGAGAACAGGACAATGCGTTCGAACCCTCGAGGGACATACGGATGGCGTAGTCTGTCTCAACTATAACAAGGGGACACTCGCTAGTGGAAGTGCGGACGGCGTAATCAAAGTCTGGAACATCGCAACGGGAGACTGCTACGCGCTTCGCGGTCATCAAGGTTGGGTCAATTCAGTTCTTCTGTGGGACGGCAAGAGCTCGCCTTCGGAACAGAGCGTGCAGGACACTTCCCTTTCCATCTCTGCCCAGCCCTCGGCTACGGACAGCAAAAGTTTTCTTTTCTCCGCCAGCGACGATGGCACTATCAAGTTATGGGACCTGCATCAGCGAACCTGTATCAAGACCTTTGTCGGTCACACAGGACATGTTCAGAGCATGAAGCTTCTGATTGTGGAGAAGGAGCCACCAGAGGCCGATGAGGAAATGGCGACACACAGGATTTCCGCCACAAACTACTCTAGTGCATTGTTGAGTACGGACGCTGGACCGCCTTCGTGTTACTCGCCGTCAGTCGCCACGTCCCGCTCCGGATCCCAATCGACGGGGCCTTCGCATATGTACGACCTAAACACCAGTCCAAGTACTTCCAGCCTCGCGAATTACCAATCTCGAAATTCGGTCTTCCAGCTCGACGATGACAAGGAGGCGATCTTGGTTTCCGGAGGGCTGGATAACATGATCAAGATTTGGGATGCAGATACAGGAATGGAAAAGAGGACACTCTTCGGGTATGTTGAGTCGATCCTTATCCACCCCTCATCGAAGGCTGACGACAAGCTGCTTCAGTCATATCGAAGGTGTTTGGGGCGTCGATATCGATACCCTGCGACTTGCTTCAGGCTCTCATGGTATGAGGCTCCTCTTGAATGGCTAGCTCGATTTAGCGCTGACAATTGCACAGATCGGACGATCAAAATTTGGGATCGCGAGTCAGGTCGGTGTGCGCAGACTCTGGTTGGCCATCGAGGAGGTAGGTTGCCCCTTTCCTTGAAATTCCGCCTTCTGACCATCCGTGCTTGCGCCTGTCGCAGCTGTCACTAGCCTTCAACTATCGGATGATCTTTTGATCTCCGGGTCGGATGATGGAGAGATCCGCGTCTGGAATTTCGGACCGCAGACCACGGCGCCCACAGCGGTCGTCGCTGGCTCCTTGGCCCACCCAACGATTCCCACTCGGAGCTGAAAAGTTGGAAGGGACTGAGCTGGGCGGGTGAATTTGGGAAGGCCGCTGCCAATGCGCGGATGCCTATGCCTAACGAGGTTATCATTGACGAATGTGTTATGACTTTACGATTCTTTGTACTATGCGGAACTGACAAGGGCGGGTCCGCCTTCAGCAAGTTGTACTTGACCCTTATTGTATTCTGTTGAATAGTAGCAGATAGTCGATCAGGATCCTCCTCTCCACCGTGGTATTATGAGACTCTCGCATATATACTAGCTCCGGGCGTCTCAACAGCCCTCCACATACTTGTTAGAGCATTGTTGGCCAATGCTACGTCCAACGTGCGTGAAAGCACAACCCCAAAGGTGTAAGGTATGTTTGACGGCCGACACCGAAGTCCGGGCAGGCTGTAGCGCGATTAGTGATCTAGTACTCGTATCGAGAGGGAGTCTATACGCCGAGATGACCTTCAAAGCCAGGCGACAGCTGGAGCGGAAGAATCAGTGGAGGTGACACTCCTTAGCGCCCGTAGATTGCACCTCCGTTAAGCCGGGCCGTGTCTCAGAATTCAGACACAGGTATAGCAGAGATCAGAAACGTGCGCAAACAAGATGGTCAACCAACGTTCCAAACATGTTGTCCCATGTATCTTCTAGCGCATGTGGTACTCATGCACGCAACGGACCAATCCAATCTCTTCGTCCAGGGATGGCTCCATGTTGGGACTAGGGGATTGCCGGAGGACTTGGCGGAACAAGGCGCGAGCCTTTGAGCCATCTGGAATTGGATTGAACCTCGACCGAATTCAACATCAATAACGGAGGAGACTCGACGTGAGGTACAGCGGCAACGTGTGGAATCCCGATGGAGCAAGGCACATGGTTCGTTTACTTTCTCTCTTGAATGTTTTCTTTGCCATCTCAGAACATATATATTGCAACTTCAATGTCCATTCATGCGTTTCTCATATGTTGTAAAGACATAGGAGCTCTCACTCCTTCCATCAAGGCCGCAAAAATCCTCTTACTCGTTAGACCGACATTTGCTCAGGATCATAATTCATCGATTTCAACAACTCTATAATTGCTACGGCACAGACAAAAATCGACAATGATGTTCTCGACTGCCCCGACAGCCGCTATGGCCGGCCTGTTGCTCGCCTTGGGCTACATCTCTCCCGCCGTCGCCCAGACTTTCCAGCGACTCGGCACGTGTCCGACCCTGGGCTGTATCTTCCCTCCCACTCAGGCCGAATTCATCGCTGGTGGACACTTTGACATCCGTCTGGAGGTAAGCCCATACATGGGTTGTTCTGGATGCCTTTCTGACTCTCTATCATTACAGGTCCATGCCCCTGTCAACGGATCTGAAGCCTTCAACAACGGTGTTCCCGACGAGAACTTCAAGCTTACCCTTGCGAATGGCAAGGGATACTCGGCCGATGTCACCTC